>JABXWE010024743.1:0-29197 GCA_014611495.1 Limonius californicus | reverse complement strand
TCTAACCCTACTTTTATAAAAGATTTGACATAAAAACTTTAATAAACAACAAATTTCCATTAAATGCTAATAACTTAATTGTAATTAATTGCAATAAACAAAGAATTTATCAATAATGAAAGAAATGTTCACCGCCATCGCCCAGGTACGCTCGAACTCTTCGCACAATCCCATTGCTGACATTTATTAACATATTTCAATTGTTATTAATTTCAATAATTTTTGCTAATATTCTCTGCTGAAATTCATTCAGGTCATACGACCACAGAAAGAAAGCGCATGACGTGAGCTCGCAGGATCTGACAAGATAAGGTGTGTTTCGACTAATAATCCGTTTGTCAAAAAATTTTCGTATCATATTTAAGGTGTGCCCCGTTTTGTTGGAAAAACCCAAATTTGAGTTCATATTCATGAAGCATTTCGAAAAAGGGCCGTAAACCTCTGCTTGATACCTTTCTGCAGTCAAAGATTCTACAAATATACTCTTCTGTCTTACTTTTACCTTCAGAAAGGTATGGTCCAACTATTCTACCTCTAGAACTGGCCACCCACGCTCCTTTTTTTTGAGGATGAAGATGTGTCTCTACCACCAAATTAGGCTTGTCCGAACTCCATAAAGCCATGTTTTGCAAATTGAGGTATTCATCTAAATAAAACTAGGCCTCGTCCGTTAAATCAGTTTTCGCCAATAAATCGTCATTGAGGGTATTTAGGAACCACTGGCAATATTCGATACGCTGAGGATAATCAGCTTGATATAAATGTCAGACTGCAAACGTAGGGATACAAGTGGATGTTTCTTTAATATTTTGTGGTAGGTGTTAATTGAGAACTGAACTTGTTGAGATAAATGGCGTTCGAGGGACCTCTTCCATAATCTGTATTACATTTAATCACTTCTGCCGTTCTTCTCGGAGGATAAGCTCCTGTAATAATACGAATACGAAATGCAGAATAAGAAAATTATATTTAAACCTTTACAAAAAGCATTTGTCCAATTATGAGACAAAACTGGCCAGAAAGACGAAAACACATAATCTTGGCAATGAGAACTAATTTTAAATTTTATTACGTCACACATGCGAGTGGTTGCGACAATAAGGGCCTGTTTATTAAATTTTTAATGTCCCTATATTACTACTACTAAATATTTTGTTGGTTTACTATTATCTTATTATTTAAAGCACTAAGTTGAAACATAGTGGGGATGATAGCTCAAAAATAAAGTTTATGCATATATGAACCTTGCAAAACTTCATGTATTTAAATTGAAAGTTAGAGGTGTTAGAGGTATTCGATATTCTATTTACTTACTACAAAAATTATGCAGAAAAACTGTTAAATTGTTAATTTTTGCGCCTGATATAATTCAAGGAACAAAAATTAAATCTCACGCAATTTACAGTAAACTTGCTGCCAGTTTTATATGTAAATCTAATCAATATATTTGGTACAAAGGAATTATTACTTAAATTTCATATCAGCCTAAAAGCTCATGTGCTTTCTACAACATTTGAATAGCTCGTTTCCATTTTCTAGAATATAGAATAGGCACTTCAGCACAAAGCGGATTGATATGAAACTCCATAATTGGCACAACCTGACTATAAAAGCGGAAAAACTGACGTGTACTTCACCGCATCTGCACTTTCTTTAGAGGCGAACCGAGAGCACTCGTGTAGATTACAGCTTCCGTTTATTGAAGTTTTTGTATGATACCACTCTAATAAGGGTGCCGCAATAATAACACCGACGTAATGTGAGCGCCACCCGTAAAAGCCCTTAATAACAAAGCGTTATAACACAAAACTTATATCCGTAGTAATAATAAAACCTTTCATTAATAAAAATATATCCGACTAGCTATTTTTTATTTGTCTTGTGAATGCTATGGGAAACTAGAATACCAATTGTTTTTAATGGAAAAACTTAAGATTTCCTTTCATGACATTCTATAATCTCTAAAACGTTTCCTCCTTTTTTAATTTTGGTGGTAATATCATTACAACGCTGTATTATGGTAGCACTATTGCAAGTTTCGCAAAATAAGTGTTTTCTGTATTTACACTATAACATGTATTTATTTTTCAATACATAGTCAGTATACTATTCTAAATACAAGTACAGTAGAGGTCAGTTACAACAAACTATTAATTAAGACTATGTTTAGTGTGGTATAAGTAAAGCTCGGATTTATATACACTCCAAATGGTCAAAATATGCGCATACATATACAGAGGAGAAGGTGGTAATATGGAACCCTGCTGTTAATATGGAAGCCTGCTGTTAATATGGAACCCTGCTGTTAATATGGAACCTCTCTAGTGTGGACAAGGTAGTGTTGACATCTAGCAACCGGTATTCAAATGTTATTCAATAGCTCCTATGTAAAGCATATAGGGCACTTCCGGACAGCTAACTGTTGTGATATTCGTAAAACTGACGTTTTACGTTTGACAGCTGTTTTAAAAGTTTTTCTGTGGCAAACTTATAGTGATAATCTTGAAGTTAATTAGTGCTCTATCAACTTTAGACGTTTAAACGTTTACTATACAGTGTTGTCTTTAATAGTCAGTCGGTAAGTTTGATTATAATTCACATATAAAATAATAACCTAACATTGTATGACAGCATGCGGTTTCGCTAATATGGAACCCGCTTATTGTTGGTAATTTGGAACCGGGTTCCATATTACATACATAAATGTAGTTTGAATATTTATGTTTTATTTTAATTCTAGAGATGCCTAGAAAGGTACTTTCCGCGAAAGGAAAATCTCGGAGATAGAACTGGAATAAGGAAGCTATGATTGAGGCCGTGATAGCGGTACGGGCCAAACAAAATGGGGCTAAAGAGGGCGGTAAAAATGTACAGTGTACCGAAAACAATTCTCCAGCGATTTGTCCACGATACAACAAATTCAGCAGAAACCGTGGTAGAAAAAAAATGGGTAGGAAGCCGGTTCTCGCACCACACATTGAAAATGAACTAGTCAAGTATTTGCTTTTAATGGAAAGCAAATATTATGGGCTAACTCGCCGTGACGTGAAAAGAATGGCCTACCAACTGGCCATTAGAAATGGAATAAAACATCCATTTGCCAACAAACAAGAAGAGGCTGGATGTGCTTGGTTAGATCACTTCTTACAGCAATATAAAAATAAACTCTCCATTCGAAAACCAACTGGCACATCGCACGCAAGAGCAAAAAGCTTCAATCGTGAAGCCGTGAATAAATTTTTTGACATTTTAAAAACTGAATACGAGAAACATAACTATGGGGCAGATCGTGTATTCAATATTGATGAAACTGGTCCATCCATAGCTCAGAGTAAAATCCCTCAGGTGGTAGGATTAAAAGGCAAACGACAGATTGGCGCACTAACAGCAGCTGAAAGAGGCTCGCTGGTGACGGTAATATGCTCCATGAGTGCAAGTGGTATAGTTGTACCACCTACAATGATATTCCCTAGGAAAACTATGTCAGCTACTCTCATGAGAGGTGCACCTGCTGGAGCATTGGGTAGATGTCATCCTTCAGGTTGGGTGCAAGGTAATGTGTGTTTAGCGAGTGGTTCAAGCATTTTTGCAGGCAAACAAAGCCTTCAAAAGAATCTCCCGTGTTGCTTTTGTTGGATGGCCATTATTTACATACCAGGGATATCGAAATTATATATTCGAAAAAATAATGTCACTATAGTCTGCCTCCCTCCACATTCCACTCACCGTCTCCAGCCACTCGATAAAACTTTTATGGGAGCGTTGAAGACCCATTACAGTGAAACAATTCGAATGTGGTTGCGTCACAGCGAACGTGCTTTAGGCCCATATGACTTTTTGCGCAAGCTTATCTTTAGTGCCAAACGGGAAGCATAACAGTAAATGGTTTCGCAAAAACAGGAATTTATCCTTGTAATAGGGGAGTTTTTACTGATGCAGACTTCATTGCACCTGAACATGAGTGCCAAAGATCAGTTTCAGCTGAGAGTGCTCCGCGAGAGGTTCCGAACATAACTGCAACGACTGCTTTGTCCATAGATTCAACCAGAAGTTCTCGTGGACCCATTCAAACGATCTTAAAATCAGTGAAAAAGACCTTGCTGAAGCTGGATGCGGTTCAACCCCCAATGCAAATCTGGAAAATACCAATAAATACCAAAATACAAATCAGTTGCTCATCTCTCCTTCGGACATTGAACCGATCCCACAACCAAAGAAGAAAGCGTCAAGCAGGGGGCGGAAGGCCTCTTCAGCTGTAGTGATAACCACTTCTCCATATAAAACAGCTTTGGAAGAATCCATCGCGGAATCTATGCAACGTAAGAAGGTTTCCACCATCAAATCTTGTTTTGATCATGAATCAAACAATGATGGAGCACGTGGCAAAAAGAAGGGTAGTAAAGGTGGAGGTACTGGTCGGGTCAGCAAAGGTTGTTGTAAGAGAACAAGACCGAAATTGCTAGAAGAGTCCGATTCTGATGAAGTAGATGCTACCAGTGGTTATTCCAATGCTTCTAGTGACGTGGACTTACCACTTGGAAAACTTTCCCCCACAGACAACGATGCTATCAGCATGTTTTGCTAAATTCTCAAATGACCATAAAGGAGAACTATGGTTGCAGTGTATAACGTGTGAACTACGGGCTCACAATGAATGCACTGGATGCGAGAAAGAAGATTATGTCTATGACTTCTATCGTTAACTAGCTTTTAGTCATGTTTTGTAACTGGTTGTTTCATAAAATGTATTTTGCAATCACAAATATATCCCCTTTTACTTGACAATTAGTCATTTATAGCTATTTTTCGGAGGGTTCCATATTACCAGCATATTTAATTAGTTATGGCTTTTGATAGTTTTTCAAATAATGCCATATATTAACCAAACGGCACTAAATATGTTTAAATAAAACTATAAATCTTAACATGAAATAAATTTAGAGTCTACTGATGCATAATTTTAATTTATTGATTGAAATATTATTTAATAATTAAAGGAAAACAAAGTGGGGTTCCACATTACCACCTTCTCTTCCATGCATTAAAATTAATAAAATATGGGCCCCGAATTGGATATATTTTTATTATTGCATTATGTTATCATATCGCAAACAAAAAGATATGAAAAAAGTACATCTATATTTACATAATAAAGTTTTATTATGAAATTACACGAATCATTATATTATATTATAAATATTTATAAAAAAAACTTTGTGCGGCAAATAATATAAAAAAGCATTTATTTAACTTCACTAATAATATATTATTAAGAATATACATTAAAAAAAATAAGTCACTGAATGATTTACAGTGGCAGATCTTTGTTTGGGGCATAAAAATAGTTTCTTATAATGTGTTTTCAATATATTCTACTTTAAAAGACTGCCTTCGGTCGAAAAGAATAAGTTTATATGTAGAAAAGCTTCTTTCTACATCCACTGACGTAATAGGAGCATTTGCCCCCAACCCAGCTCGTCGTGCATGTCATTTCTCAGTAGGTTTGAAATATATGGCGTAAGCCTTACTAGGGGTTAAGCACCTTTAAATGCCGTCCTACCTTAATACTGGCTTCTAAATATTTTAGAAAACGATTTTAATTAAATATTTTTTACTGCTGTGTTTGTGAGTTGTAAATTATGCAAAATGCTGAAATACGCAGAAGTCTTAAAAATATGAATAACATTCCAAAGAATGCAAAATATGCATTTTATAATTAGCGTCCATCAACTTTAATTAACGTAACTCCCGCAGAACCAAAAGCATTTTGATAGCATATCACTATTAAAGGATATGCATTCTGCATAAAATCCGAGCCTTAGTTATAAGCGGCGTTCACTATACCTAATTTTCTCAAATAGAACAAAATAAGTACACTAAAATTCATTCTGGTTGTAAATGATTATATTAATAAAAGGTGAACCCATATGAAAGCAACAAATACAAAAGTAAAATGTTGTTAGGCATTTTTAAATATTTGCTTCATATTTTGTATACGTTATTCCCAATATATTGACACTTCAAACCTACCAACAAATTTTGTATAGTTCTTAGCTTCTTATGTGGCCGCAACACAGTCACGGGAGACGAACATCTTTCCAGTTATTATTTCCACAGGACATTGTATGACTTGCTATAAATCATATATTACAAAAACTGACACCAATGGAAGTGACGACAATAACTAGCCGTTGTCACAATAACACGGAAAGACCGTGTAAAATCATTTTTCAACTAGACGAATTATTTTTATCAGTACAATTAGAAAATCAATAGAGCTGCAAATACCTTTAAATTTGTCATTGTATGGTAATAATATAATATGTCAATGTTATTATTAGTATAAACCGCATATGCATATATAAAATGGACGTTAGTAAACTCCTAATCATGTACCTTTCTTGCTGATCGCCGCATAGTGCTTTTTAATATTTATTTATGTTAATGAATACTGTATTATTTATAATTTACGTATATATTTAAGATGAGTTAAAAGCAGTTCGTAGTTCGCAAGTTCTAAAATAAAAGTGGTTATATTTTTCCGTTATTTTGCTATAGAACTGCTAAAATTTATTGAATTTGGATAAAAACATTAGAAGTTTCTTACCTGCTTTCGTTTTAAGATATTAGGACTAGAAGGTAGCCATTTTAAATGCTTGAGCAATGTTTGGAGGTCTATAGAAAAAGAACAAGTCTCAGGTTTCAAAATTAACAGCCAAACTAGATACCTATAAGCACAAAAAAAAAATAAATGGAGACTTTTACCATTCCTAAAAACTTGAAGGTATAAATTTTAGCCAAACCATGAAATGAAATGAAAATTTTGTAAATGCTATTTCCACAAAACCTTAAGTGGATCCTAAAGCGACCTATTTTCCAAAAAGTAAAAGTTACTTTTTACATCGACAAACCGTTTTATTCGTTTCCCTGTCCGCCACGCGGCTTAGGGCCGTCTATCTGAACACTGAAACACGAACTGCAGCAAATGTGAAAGAGAATACGTATAATATATGATAGAGTCAATGGGTAACAGAGTCTGTTATGTGTACATTTTTGTGCTAAATTTCCTGTAAGGGTTAGGTGTGTGTTTGGTTGTATACTCTGCCGAGTTTGGTGCGCCTCTTGACCTTGTTGTATTTTAAATTTCTTTATTTCCTGTCATGTAGGGAATTTTAAATGTTTTTGAAAATGTAGGTGCGAATTTTGATTTCTAAATAACTTCCATATAAAACTTTTCTCCATATCTTTTATAATAAGAGAAATATTCGACTTTTTAGAAAATCACGATTTTCAGTTTTTTTGATATAATTTCTAAACGATTCGGAATTTAACATTTTTGTCAACGAAATGTGAATCAGCATTCAATCCTGCACAACATTGCCCATTTAACCAAATCTCTATCTTTAATAATAAGAAAGATACCTATGTTGACCCTACGAAATCCGGGCACCCGGTATATTGACCCGGCTGTTAAAGATTAGATATTTGGGAAATATTTTTAATTCATTGCAATAATAAAAATTATTTTATGAGAAAAGTATGCGGATTGGGTTGTATTATGTCGCGGGTCGGATTCCCGGTAATGCGTCCCGAGTACTTAAACGCTGTATTGTACAAGGCCTTGCATAATTTTTCCCCAGCGTGCGGAATCTTCGGATGGCGGTAAATAATATTTTTATATTATTAACTTTGGAATTAGATCTGTGGTTTTATTCAGATCAGTCATATAAGGGTTTAATCCGCTAAACTGTTTCTCCTTGTTTTTCAAACGTCATACTTGAGGAACGTAATTTGGTTCCTACCATTACTCACCTCGAATGCTTCTGTCATTCTCCCATAGTCTAATTCTTGCGTGTCAAATTGATTATATTGACATTGTAAGCTTCTTGAACGTGGCAACTTGGGCATCATCCAAGTGTGATTAATTTGATTTAATTATTGTATAATTATATACAGGTTGTATACATACATTACTTTGGGTCATATCTTTTTTTATTATAGTTATTGAATATATATACAAGGTGTATTAATATACTTGGGATTGATATAGTATTGTATTTATTTGGTTATCGATTTATATACAGGGTGTTTGCCTAGTTTTGGTCAATATAAATTATTTTCAGTATTTACTTAATTTGTTGCGTTTTATTGTGTCTTGTTTCCTTGTTTGTGTGTTGGTTGGAACCGTTAAAGTTCGTTCTCGCGTAGTAAGAGTTTACCCTTATGTGGATTCGGTAAGGTAGGTCTGATTTATCGCTGCACGACGACTAGTGACGTAGAATCCTGGAGCCCTTTGAAGATTGGAGTTTGAAGATCGTTTTCACCCAGCCCGTGTCGCGGACTGAGAGAGCCGTGGTGAAAACACCGATACGTGCAGTGAGTTACCCGTGGATAGAATATTTCAGTGTTTCAAAAATTTGTTACCAGAAAACCTGTTGGTCAATTTGTCCTGTTGTTCACCGTGGGGATTTGTGCGCAGGTTTTTGGTAACAAGTCTTGGCATTGTTCTAATTGTAACAAACTCAGGTAACTCTTGACAGTGGGAATGTGTGTATTATGTTCTTAAAGGATGGTTGTTTGTAATAAAGTGAACAAATTTCACTAAATGGCCCCTTATTCCTTTCTTGGATATGTTGGCTCTTCGTTAGGTAGTGAAAACCGCAAGAAGAAGGTCGCTTATTAACGTAGCTACGGTGCCAATAAAAAACGCTAATTCTGGCCTACTTAGAGTATTTTAGAGATTTTAGTAGCCCCTTAATTATCAAAAATCTAGAAGACTTCATGTAGAGAAGAAACATAATCATTATTTGTACATGTAGCTCTAATATTAAAAAAGCTATTAAATTTTCCATGCACGGTGAATTGGGTGAAAAACGCTGAGGACCCGAAGAAAAATGGCGGCCACAAGAAGACTAAGACTAAAATATTTGATTTTCTATTTTTTAATTGCCAGCATATTGGCAATATTATAAGCAAAATATTAAAAATGTCAAGCAACAGTTACTGGTTGCTATTCAATGTTTAATTTAAAGATTTTAAAGTATATAAGGTGCATTAAGAACTACTTTTAAAAAAATTGAGGAAATTATATTTATAAAAAAATTCTTTGCTCTGAACATAACATTACGCTAACCCATTTTATTAATAACACAAAACGTATTATAGGTTTAAGCACTTTAATGTATATTTGCGCCTAACCGTCCCTGCTCCAAACCGTTCCTACACCCAACCGCCCTTGCGTCAAACCCGTCTGCGCCAAACCGGACGCGCCAAATCGGCACCGCCGAAACGTCCAGCCCTGCTCCTCAGACGCATCACGTTGATGTACTAAGTATATGAAGTATTAAAAAAAGTTTTGCGTGGACATATTATAGTTCTCCCTATGTATAAAAACAATCCAAAATATTTTGTAAGCTGTTCTAATAAGATGATTTTTTTAAATCGCAGTTAAAAATTATTCTATGAGAAATTATAACGCTCTGTGTCAGGAATTTTTTGGAAAATTGTTCTCTGTAGTGTTTCAGTTTTGAAGTATCGATTACAAAAAATATAAAAAATTGACTTTATTTACATATATCTTGATGCATTTTTCCTTAGGCAAGACGGTAGTTTAAGTAAATAAACTTTGGAAAACCCCTTACCACCATGATATATAAAACATCGTGGCAGTAAGAGGTTTTCCAAAGTTTGTAACTATTTACTATAATGCACTTCAAATACGCATATACTATTAAAGATTTTACCGTATCTTTTTTAAATTATTGAACCCTAGAGCTACGTATATATATATATTACGAGGCTTACTCAACTGAAACCCATCTTTAATCAACGTAGCCTTGAAAACAAATGCAATAATTCAAATCACGTTTGTAAATGTTAGTAGTGTTTGTACGCAACACATTAATAAGTGTCTGCAGTTTGAATTTGATTCCGACTTTTAAAATTTCAGTTTTGAAGTGTTTGTTGTTGAAAATCCGTCCAAATTTGATCAGCGTGCGGTCCTACAATTTTTATGCGCTGAGGGTGTGCTGCCATTGCAGATTTATACGCGAATGCAAGCAGTGCATGGAAATGCATGTATTGCGTACCCAACTGTGAAGGAATGGTGCCGAAAATTTAAGAATTGATAAGAGGAGACTATGGATGAGCCGCGACCAGGTGCACGGTGTACTGCATTAACAGAAAATAATATGGCATGTGTGGAAGGCCATATTGGAGAAAATCGACGAATTTCAATTAGAGAAATTTCAGAAATTGTTGGTGCGAGTGTAGGATCTTTCCATAGTATTGTTCGTAATCTGTGTTACAGCAAAGTTTCTTCGCAATGGATTCCTCGTTTCTTGTCTAATGAACGAGAATGCTTGAAAATGGGCTTATCTCTGCAACACCTCACAGACTATAGGCAAAATGGTGATGACTTTTTTCTGCCAATAGTTGGTGGTGACGAAACTTGGTGACACTACTACGAGCCGTACAGTAAGTTATCGTCGATGCAGTGGAAACATTCAAGTTCACCACCACCGAAGAAGTGTCAAGCACAACCTTCTGCACGCAAGGTTATGTCAACATATTTTTTCGACCATGAAGGACCCTTGTTGATAGAGTTTAAGGAACCTGGAGTAAATGTCAATGCAAATCTGTATAATGAAACTTTGAAGAAGCTTTATCAAGCAATAAGACCGAAAAGTTCAGGAAAACTTACGCGTGGGGTCATTTTGCTGCATGACAATGCTAGGCCTTGTGTTGCTAATGTGGTAAATGAAAATCTTCAACGAAAGAAATGGAAGATTTTAGAGCATCCATCCTATAGCCCGGATCTATCGCCTTGCGATTTCCATATTTTTGGATCGCTTAAAAAGGCGTTAACGGGTCGGCATTTTGTATCTGACACAGAAGTAGCAGATAGCTGTGGAAGACTTCTTCAATCAGCAGCCACAAGAATTCTATGAGCATGGTATATGTCAGTTAGTAAAACAATGGAAATATGTGCCTTAACTGTGAAGGTAATTATTTGTAATTAATTTGTTGAATACATTTTTTATAAAGCAAAGGTGGATTTCAATTGAATACACCTCGTATGTTATACGTACATAAACAGATTCCAATAGAATGCTCAATTTTGCACCATACTAGTATAGTATTACTGATGACCTTCTGGAACAAGATATTGTTATAAAATGTGTCAAATTCTAACTACGTCAGTAAAATACGAGCATTACCCTGTCCTCTAAGGAATTTTAGGACATTTTTTGCTCTTCCAAATTACTTTTTTTTATTTCTGACAGCACGGGTGATCCACTGCTTCGCACATTTGATTTGGGTTGAAAAGATCAGTGATCAATTACCAAAAAGGCTGATGAAAGTAGTAAGATTGATACATTTGTCAATGGGCAATTTTTCATGAGATAAGTAAAATTGCGAGTTCTGCGAATTTGATCGATGTTTTATAAAACCTCCTACAGCGAGGTTCGAAATTAAACATTATTTCTGGATCTAGTAGTTTTCAGTTATATTTTTAATGAACCCGGAAAGCAAATATGCTTGTATACAACACTAGCAATAAAAATATTAGTGCCCCGCATAACTCAACAATTTCCAAATTCCAAAAATAAATATGTATATTCAAATTAATGTTTTGCGCACTTAAGATGGATACCAGATTATATTACCTAATTTCCTTATGATTAAATGACAATATTATAAAAAAAATGTAATAGTAAACTCAAATAAGCATGGCAATGCTATCCAAACGCTAAAGGCATGTTTCTGTTTGCGCTTTCCACTTGTTTTTAAATATTAATAAAAAAATTCAATCAAATGTATATTCTGAAACGTAACAGTAAAATTTGAATATCCTATAGGAAAACATCAACATACTTTTAAATCAATACCATATTCTAAAAACTTATTTTTTTTTTATTTGAAATGTTATGATAGTGAAATAAGCCATTCAAATAAAAATATAAGAATATTAGTTTTTACTGGTCATCGAATTTGTCTCTGATGAGTTTTTGCTGTAAAGCAAATATTGGAAATTATTTAGTAACTTAAAGCCATAGCATAATTAAGATTTTAATAATAATACGTATCCAAAATCAATCTAATTCTGAATCTATCGCTAAGTATAAAAACAGCCACCTTGATTATACCAACACATTGTTAGCCTCTACACACTTCTGCTTCAGGTCCAGGCCAACGGTTTTTTTTCAGTTTCGTTGTTTTGATGTAGTGGTCATAAATCTAGGTTTACTGTACGTGTACATCAGGCTATCTGCTACATAGTATTTTATTACACTTATATATCTGACACGAGGTTTCTTTAATTTTGCAGCAACGTGATCTTTTCATCTCGCGTTCAACTGATCCTCCTCATAAACTCCACAGAAAGTAGATTATGGCAACAAAGTATTAAACATATATACAGAAGCAACAAAAACTTTATTTTTGCAGAAAATGTTTTGACAACTACACTTGAATGCACATATACAGTAAGCGTAGTAGTTTATAATAAGTTATGTGTAAATTATGAAACACGTGCATGGTTATGTTGCAAATTTTTGTTTCCTGTGGTATTTGCAAATATATTCAACTGAATCGACAAAATTTCGTATAAACTTTGCCGGAAACTAATAATAGTATTTAATATCAGACGAACTCCTACATCTGTAACACTTTACCGCGAGTTACGTTCCTAGAATTTCACATAGGATGATACACCCGAGGATACGCGGTAGTGCTGTCAAACGATTCCGAGTCTAGAATCGTTTGATGTACTTATTTTTAAATTTAAACAAGGTATTGGTTTAAAACGTATTTTACTTCTACCGAAGTATGGAAAAGAATCAAGGCAAAAAGCTGCCAAATAAAAATCAATTATGCTGTATGATTTTCTAACGAAGGCCCCCCACCAGTTTTTAAAAATGTTGACCTTAATGCCCGATTACTCAAAAACAAAATCACCATGGCAATAATAATTGGACTCATTAAACGGGCGAATAAATGAGGCTACGGTAGGCGGAAAAAATCCTAGGAAAATAAATTCTCGGAATAAATACCTGAAAAAAAAACCTCGGAAAATATCCTACGAAAAAATCCTTTTAAAAAGAATCATTGATAAAAAATCCTTAGAAAAACAGCTAGACAAAACATTTTAGTAATTTGTTTTCAGTTGTTTTAGAATTTTAGTTTTGATGTATTTAGAAACTAAAGTATGCACTTAAAGGTAAAATGTTAATATTTGTTTTAATAAGTAGTAGTAAGTAATTACCCACTACAGGCAATCTAAGCTAACTTATGTTTGCAACCCTTTAAAATTATAAATAATATACTTAAATAAATTGCAGTTAAATAAATACATTGCATCTTATGCAGCATTAAAACTTTGACAGCGATTATCTGGAAACCCTCTTTTATATGGCATGGACTTTTATTTATAACCCGTTGTTGAGATTAAGCCCAAGGCGCGTAGAAACTTTCATTTTTTGACCAAAGTAGCTTTTGTGCTGAATTTAATTGCGGTTCTATGGTCTAAAGAAAATTGATATATTCGCATAATTAGAATAGTTAAATCAAAAAATATAAAACCCTGCGCTAGAAATGAGCGACCGCCACTTGGACGCGGCCGCTGCCCCACCAATATTATTATTTATTAGTAACTTCTCCTTCGTCTAACACGTATGCAATGCAAACGAGAACGAAAACAAGGCATGCATACTATGCATACTATGCATGCCTTGTTTTCGTTCTCGCTCGTTCGGAGCACTTTCAAGCAGGGTTGTTAAATAGTTTTGTTGTTATTTCTTTAAGAGAAACAAACGAGTTTTGATTCTAGAATCGAGAATCGAAATCCAGTTCTGGAATCGAGAATCGAAATCCGATTCTAGAATCGAGAACCGAACTCCGATTCTAGAATCGAGAATCGAAATTCGATTCTATAATCGAGAATCAAAATCCGATTCTAGAATCGAGAATCGAAACCCGATTCTAGAATCAAGAATCGAAATCCGATTCTAGAACCGAGAACCGATTCTTGTGGAATCGATTCTTTTCAGAATCGAGAATCGATTCTCAAAATTTCCGATTCTTGACAGCACTAATACGCGGATGACGAAAACGCCTCACCCTGCAAATGTGCCGTTCTAGTAAAAGATAAAACTATAAAGTGAGTAAAATAGTTATTTATGATATAAGTGCTAAAAGTGACATTTTATTTTGTGAAAAAGGAAGTTTGGGACACGACGCCGAAGGCGGAGTGTCCCATCCCTTCGAACAAAATAAAATCACTTTTAGCACGTATATCATAAACTATTTTTTCTACAAACACCATTAAAAGTAAAAATCAATGCATTTAATATACGTTATTAAATAAATTTATAAAATATCGTTTTCATACCCAATTATTCATGAAGTTTATTGTTGCTAAGGTAATGAAAATTCGATCGTTTGTTGACAAGTAACTTCAAATCTCGTGACAGCGCCGAAGAAAATTTTTTGTTTGCAAGTAAAACACTGTGCACTTCAGATTACTTATTCTAACTGCAGTTTCTCTAACTGTACATTTCAGTTTCATAGCGATGCAGTGAAGAGGCCATTCATTGCTTTTCGTGAACATCCGTCAACATCATTGACACCCACCTTTATGATACAGTGCTGTACGCGAACGTTGAGGAAAATTTGCGGTCATTTTCGACAACGTGAAACGCCAATCTTACCGAATTTTTATATTACTTTTTCCACAAGATCGCCGTTAACAACAGAAGGTCTCCCACTTTGTTCTTTATCGTGTACGTTTGTTCAAACATTTCCAAAATTCCTACATCAGTGTATGAGCTTTTCTTCACGTTGACGGTAAATTTCGGCAGCGTTTTCGTTTTTTTACGTGGAGAAAACGAATCACAGCGCACACTTCACTCTTGACGGGATTTTCAATCGTAGTGTGACTAGCTCATCAACCACTAGCGTACCCCCACGATGCACCCAGTTGACTAAGTCCCTCATATGTTCGGAATATTTAAAAGGTCCTTACTTTCCAAATAAGCTTTGTAAACATTGTTATGGTCGACCTTATTGGGGGGGGGGGAGGGGGCGAATAAAAACTACTGCATTTTAAATTTAAATACGGTTGCAGTGGTTCTGCAGTTCATTTATGCGGCTTCTGAGTAAACAACAGTAAATAGTAAAGCACAGACTTACTGATCTGTCAATAAAAATTGGGCAGTTATACTCACCGGTGCTTCTCCAGCCGTCTGCCCTGGATTGGAATTCGAACAAGATATGGATACTCATCTGCCGGCTAGCTGCTGTGGTCGCAGCCATTCGTAATCATAGAGTAATTACTACAATTATGCATACCTTCTGGTGCACCAATCCTCCAGAGGGATGCAGGCTATTGGACAACGTCCAACCAGCTTCCTTGTAGGAGTCACAAGGGGGGGCCTCAACCTCACACCAAGGGGGGAATTCCATTAGTGTCCAAACCTCCACGTAAAAATCGGTCGATGCCATCCTGGCATTGATATTGCATTCATAATAATAGTATAATAGTCTGACTTCCTCCCGAATGATTGCTATGAAAATAATGATTAATCATGCCACACACGTTATCTACTCATATAGTTACTTATATTTAATAAGCTACTGTTTCCAACAACTGCTTACATAGACACACCAACCTTGTTTAACGACAATAATAGAACTCATGCTTGTATAACAAGTTGTGTAATAACAAGTAGATAATACGTAACCATTTGGGTAAACACACATGCCACTTCATGGGATTTAAACCATATATAATAATAAGTAGATAATACGCAACTATTCAGGTAAACACATATAACACTTCGTGAGATATAAACCTTAACCTCACCAGGAATGCCACTCCTTATATATTAACTGATATTGCTATTGCAGCCCATATTTATAAGCAAGCGTACGCCTAGCTACCAATAACACTGCCTCTTGTAGACTGCCGTTGCTGGCCCTTCTTAAAACTCTGCTATCGCTTGTTTTTCGCAGACATTCCAAGAACCGCTTGCCTGTTCGGTCTTTCCCTCAAACTTTTATAATTCTTCAGTTTTTACGTTTGCTCTTAAACTGATATCTTTTAAAGTAGTAATGAATATATTACAGGAATTATTACTTTTCGAAAATTGCTGAGCACAAAAAATGGTATATTAACGAAAATCTCAGTTCACACAAAAACATTTTTATGCGAATATGCAGTTTTATAGTTTACAAAGTATTTGAGTCAATTGATAATTTGTAATAGCCCGGTGCAATTATACAACAGCTATTCTATGTTTCTAAAACAGGCAGTTTTAACCCCAAACGACAGTTTTCTTAGCTGGGTTCACAGTCGTCCTATAATCTGTGATTCTAAAAATTAAAAGAAAAAATCCAGTAATTATGCTAATCAAGGACTTAAGACGTTTGTATATTATATACTGTCATCTTCAAAATGCCTGCAGCGTACGGGAAAATTATGAGATCAAATTAAATAATTTTATTTCAAAGGGCCCTACTTATCCAACTTAAATGTGCGGTTCACAATTACCACGCTACACCCTACTTCCATTGTGTTATATACAGGGTGTTTCAAAATTACACGGCACTATTTTAGGGATTTGTTCTCCAGCACGAAATAAACAAAAAAGTCCATACAAACAACTTAATTAATTGCCGAGATATTGAAAGTTAAAGATAAATAGCTGAAAGTCCGAAGTTAATCAAGTAGTCGTCAATTGCATATCGTTTATTTTTTTAACGGTTGATTAAATATCTGTCATTAAATCTGTTGATTAGTATTAAGTAACCTGTTTTACTAGTTCATGCTCGTTTTCGTGTGAGTTAATAGTACTTTGAAGACTCTTCAATTTGTTATTGTCAGGGGAGACACCACAAATTTGTTCAGTTTGCAAAACAAACAAACATGCTTTTAATTTATGGCGAGGTACGTAAAAATGGCGCTGCTGCTGTTCGAAGATACCATGAAACATTTCCCACTAGAAGTATACCAAATCGTAAAACGTTTGAAGCCATTGAAAGACGTCTTAGGGACACTGGCACGCTAAAGCCTGAACGAATAAACGCTGGTTGACAAAGATTTCGACGAACTGCAAACGTTGAAGAAGGGATACTCAATGCTGTTCAGTTATCTCCTAGTACTAGCACTAGGAGATTGTCATTTCGTTTCAATGTATCATGTACAAGCGTATGGCGAACATTGCGTGAGCAACAATTGTATCCATTTCACGCTACGCCTGTGCAAGATCTGTTACCAGAAGATTATAACAATCGCAGAAATGTCTGCCAATGGTTAATTCGACAATGCATACAAGATCCTAACTTCATGAGCTTCCTGCTGGTTACTGATGAATCATATTTTACAAGAAATGGTATTAATAATTTTTGAAACACCCATACTTGGAACAAAGAAAACCCTCATACGACTGCTAGAATGCATTACCAACATACCTTTCCATTAAATGTCTGGTGTGGTCTTCTTGGTGATAATCTCATCGGTCCCTTCTTTTAACTAACAAGGCTTTCAGGAATATCTTACTTGCATTTTTTGCAAAATAATCTGTATGGCCTTCTAGAAGACATCCCGATTGCCAATAGGCAGGGGATGTGGTTTATACATGATGGTGCCCCTGCTCACTTTTCTCATATTGTCACCGATTATTTAAACATAACATATAGCAATCCATGGGTTGGTAGAAACGGACTGTAAAATGGCCACCACGATTTCCTGATCTAACGCCATTAGATTATTTTGTGTGGGGCTAGATGAAGTCTATGGTTTAATCTACGTCTATTGGCACACAAGAAGAGCTAAACTATCAAGTGTCGTCCTGATGTTATAAGACGTGCCAGAGAAGCATAGATTCGTCGTGCTGAATGCTGAATTCAACAAAATGGACACTACTTTGAACAGTTACTGTGAATGTTTTATTTTTAAATAAATATCTTTAACATTCAATATCTCGGTAATAAATGAATTTGAGCCATATGCTTGCATGAACTTTTTTGTTCATTTCGTGCTGGAGAACACATCCATCAAATTGTGCCCTGCAATTCCGAAACACCCTGTATACACTTTGAAAACTGCTTTTTTCCCATGTCATTATCCACATTTTAAATTTATTTGCATACATTCATCAATAATTTTTTGGTATTATATGTAACAAACGTATCGTTCTATACTTCTCACTATCATACCATATTATCTTATCCTTGTGTTGTATAGAGGAAATATAAAATTTATAACTGCGTAATTCATTAATTTTCCATGCTATTATATGAATTTCACAATTATCTTGAAATTAGAGAAAAATTGAATGTTGACTGGTTTGCTGACATTAGAGTAAGAGAAATCTACTCTCACAGGCTCACGATACAATACATCAGTATACAATAAATCTCAAAGACATATAATTATGTAATACATTTTCCATATAACTGCTTTAAGATGACGCAGAAACATTACATAATTTTATTGAAGGTGGTTTAAGTAAGGCCAGATCATTGGACTTCAATTGCTGATTTGGTGAAGGACTTACCTGCCAAGGTATTCCACGCTCATGTTACTTTAGTTAATTCAAGTTCTTTAAGCAGCTTAGTTGCCGAAATATCTGTTTAGGTGTTCTAAATATCGTAGCGGTAAGGGGTATTCAATCAAATTAATTTATTTACAATGTCTAATAAATGGAACATAATAAACATAACTATAGGATGTAGTATGTAGTACTTATATACAACATAAAATATAAATGATACTACTATCTCCGGTGTCCCTGAAAATTTTGAGAAATATTGGTCAGTGTATATGTAACAAATTGGGTATTTGAAATACAAGGGAACGCTTGGTTCATTGAATCACTCGTTCCGATGTCTCAGTATTTTATTTTTTGATCTATTACTTTCCATTGCAGAGGTATTCGATAAGGAATAGAGATAAATAGATAATGCTAATGAATTTAACTAAATTGATAACAATTATGTAGCTACTAAAATTAAATATACGTATATTAATCTTAAAAGAATTTACATATCCCTACACTTTGAAATATAAGCACGTAGCAAACTATTCCTTAAAAATATATGCGCTGTCCGCATTTATAGCATAATTGCTACAGTTAGTTAGCGGCAATTAACTGCCAATTTTCGCAACATGTTAGGGTGGCACTTTACTGGAAAGCCAGCATGCGTGAATCACATTTCTAGTTCGATTCACTTCAGTGCTCACAGCAAATCCACGCGTTGTCATAAATCCATGGCTGAAAGCAGACATGGAAAATCGAATATTTTATGTAAAATAGGTGCACAATTCTGAACTTTCTTTCGCCGATGGGATACTTGTCAGTCGAGTTTGTGACAAAGCGCTCACTGCAAAAGAATATATTTCTTACAACGCCACTTACCTCTTAAAAAATAACTTATGTGCTTGGTGGATTATAAATTGCGCCACGTTTATAAAAAGTTTATCATAAACCGAGGTACATCTAGCAAAGCATTCATTTTTATCAACCGTGTTTACAGGAATTCGTTTAATTTTTAGGTCAAGGATATATGAAGAGTTATAAGCACGTACTGTGTGTTATCGTTTCTCACTATTATGAAGCTAGAACCAATATTATGACAAATTACGTCTTAAAACGCTATTTGTCGTAATATCAAATCCAAAGGATATTGCAAAAGAAACGCCTAAAGTAAGAGTTAAAAATGTACAGAAATCTTGGAACGATCTCCGTAAATCTTTATTTTATGTGAAAACGGTGCTTTCTAAAACCTCAACAATACAAATAGACTGACATCTAGTAAAACATCTAAGTAGTTGCTATACCACATAAAACTGCGTCAAAGTACCACCAACCGATATGTCCAACTTAAACTCCGGAAGCTCTACATGTACCATTTTAGTATTACTACCGTCATTATATGGAAAATTCACCATGTTTTGCTTATTTAATGATATAAAAATGGAATTTTTGGCATTATTTATGCAAATAACAGTATGAATAACAAGAACAACAATATGACAGATTCTTGTTAGTTTAATGTAGAACAAGGTGTTCTACATATTTTCACATTTTCAGAATCATCAACATTCTGGACGTAAAACTACATTATAGTTGTTAGTTGAATCCTTATACATATAACCCCACACAACCAAACTTAACCTTTAACTGTTCAAAAAGTGATAATTTTTTAACACACAAAGATGAGTTGCTTGTGGTGTTCTAGACATCTTTTACTCATCCGTAATAGTTAAAAAGTTCAAATGTTCAACATATTTGACAAAGAGTTGTTTCTACTAGCTAACTGTATAGTAATCACAAATATTCACATTTGGTTATCATTTAAATATATAATATGGCTACCTGTAGTTGACTTTTGGATACATTTCCAATGCGCGTCTTTAAAACTCTCCCAAACGTCTTAAAAAGTTAATTTTATACTAACCAAAAAGGATAACTCTTGACTAGCATTTAAGTATAGGATATGCTACCTGTCTTTTTAGTTGCCCATTAAGATTAACATTTAGGTACGTTTCCAATGTCTTTAAAAATTGCACAAACGGTTTCCTAAGAACTTAATGGTATACTAACCAAAAATGTTCACGTTTGACTAGCATTTAAATATAGGACCTGCAACCTGCCTTTTTAACTATTTACTGGGGTTAACTTCTGGGTAGATTTCAAATAAACATCATTAAAAATCTTAAAATGTTAATTTTGTACTAACCAAAAGATTAACTTTTGACTGGTATAAGACATGGCTTCCGGTCTTTTAGCTATCTCCTGAGGTTAACTTTAGAATAGATTTGGAATTATCGTCTTTAAAAGTCGCCCAAATGTAACCTTAAAAGTCAATTTTATACTAACCAAACAGATTAACTTCTGATTAGCATTCAAGTGTAGGACATGGAGACCTGTCTTTTTAGCTATCTACTGGAGTTAACTTTTGGGTAGATTTCAAATAAACCTAATTAAAAGTCGCCCAAATGTTATCTTAAAAATTTAATTTTATTCTAACCAAAAAGATTGACCTTTAGTAAGGATTCAACTATATATTCAAGTACTTTCGGCTGTGTGGGAATAGTATTTTCTCAATCGTACCTATTCCTGACATTTTCAAATAACTTTACAGACATGCAGTATAAATACATATACGCGATTTATATTCTATGATTGATGTCTTTTGACGTAAAGAATGTATTACCAATAATTTCAAATTCCATTAAGAAATTCACATATAGTCTTTTTAAGATACTGTGGTAGTAATACAACTTTCTTTTCGTTATGTAACTATCCATTATTAGTGCATCTTGTAGCTAATTCAAATATTTTGTGGAACAATTTGCGTGCTAAATTTTTACCCTTGTTAAACAGCGCTATATCGAACAACAATTCTCAAAAATTCATATATTTTTCACGATATTACAGTTTAGAGATATGGGAAAACTCGGTAGTAAAAGATCCAGGCTTTAGATGTAACCGTTCCCGGTTCGAATCGCTCCAGCTATCAGAAAAATGTTTAATTTTCATGTATTTATTGAGTATTTTAAAAATATTCAATAATATTATTATACCAAAAAAAAGAAACATTTTCAGAGTGTACATCGCAGCAGCGTTTATTTTTGTAATACGTATAATCGATCTGTAGCAATTGCTAATATGCTAAATAGTGACACGTGTAAAACATGACGGCACGTAAAAATCTTATTACCATATTATTTTTATATTGGCTATATTATTGAATATCGATAATATCTTTATATTAATATTGTTGATTTATTAATATATCGACAATCGTTAATATCAATGAAGCAATATATGGGAATATCGATATCAAAAAATTTAGCTTTTATCTAAAATATAGTTACTAATGAAAAATTTAAAATTGGAAAGTAGAATTATTTAGTATTACTTAGATGTATCTGTTTACTTTAAATTGTATTTTTCTTTAATTCCGTGTGTATTCATGATTTTTGTTTATTTGCGCATTTTTGAATTTTATAAATTTAAGTAAGTATAGGTATAGTTATTTTCCAATTCTGATTTATTCAAAATATAACTAACAACCTAGACAAGTTAGAATTTGATTAGATTTGTTTGTTTAATGTTATTGCATACTATATAGTAATATCCGTAAAATGGTAAATGTTATTATAATATAATTGTTCCCTTTATTTTAATTTTTTGTTGGAAATTCTATTTTCTTTTCGTAGTACCCTAGGGTTGTAAGATACACCATTTTGAAAATACAAATCAAGAGTATAACTTACTTGCGGAAAAGGAGAAGCAGATCCATTAATATGACGTTATAAATAACTTCAAAATTAGTACACATGGTTTTTAACATGTTCCATACTTTAATAGCATGCCTATTGTGTTGTCTGGATTGATTAAATTTTATGCAAAGAACGATTTACCACCACGATAGCCAAATAAGTGCTTGTCGATATATCGCTTTCAATAACTCAAAGCAATAAATTGCCTTTTGGTGAATCGCCATATACAGCCCCAGCTTCGCTAACATTAGTATTATTTAGGTTGATAATAATAAATAATAAACTACTCGATATTTTACAATTGTGCCATATGTATTTACTTGTACAGTTGTAGTGGATGTTTAAAAATGGTTCACGCAAAAATAGATTCAGACAGTGGTTTTCCCATATCTTTACAATTTAAATACACACATCGGAAAAGTTAAGGTTATTTTTTTTAAATCATGAAAATAAGTTGTGCATCGTTTAGATTGCACATTTAATTTATGTATCAGTTCAAATTCTCAAGGATGAATAGTTTGTTGTGGAAAACGCGTAAACGCGACAACACACTAGTGCTGGGATTAACCAATGTAGATATCATACTATTAAAACTTGATTTTTTTTAATTATTAGCAAATTGTCCGGATAACTTAAAATTCCTTTGTTTCTTTTTAGAAAAATTGTTTACCTTTTTTTGTTACATATTAAACAACTTGGAAACTATACAGGGTAAATTGGCGGAAAATATACATCACGCGATTCTGCATCAAAAACTAAGCAAAACATTCTACAAGCGTTTTGCTCGAAAACGTTTAGTTTTTGAAGAATTCTTAATTAAAGTATTGTAAACTTACCAACACTGTGAAGTCAGTCGTACTCAGTTGTGTGTTAAGTCGCCTGCGATTCACATAGCAACGCACTTGATTTAATATGGAAGCTAAGGAGATTGTATACAGACATACGAGACCTCTTTCATGGTAATATTCTAATTTTATGTGCTGCTTGCATTTTTGAATTAACAGTACATAACTAGCAAGGAAATATCGACTACGTTCTTTATTTTGTAAATTACAGCAATTGCTCAAAGTTGCTACCCCCAACTTCTATGCATTTCATACACCTAGGTATTATGCTCCCTTCTAGATTTTGAAGCATATTGTTTTGTCGAATTATTATAACTGCTTCATTTATTCGTTGCTGAAGTTGCTCTCGAGTATCAATTTCCACTACATACACAAATGCTTTTAATGTTCCCCACAAGAAAAAATCAAGACAGCTTAAATCTGGGCTTCTTGGTGGCCAAGGTAATGGACTGCCACGACCAATCCATCGTTCTGGAAATTCATGATTTAACCATTCTCGTGTTTGAATTCCGCAGTGTGCTGGTGCCCCGTCCATTTGAAAATACATACATCTTCTTAAATCTAATGGTACATCATCTAATAGATCCCTAAAATCGGTGTCTAAAAATTCAACAAAATTATTCGCGTTTAGGCGATCAGGCAAAATGTGTGGTCCTATAAGCCTATTACCAATAATACCACCCCACACATTAGCGCTAAATCGAACTTGATGATTTGTTTGGTACAGTGCATTGGGGTTTTCATAGGTCTATTGGGGCATGTTATGGATATTAAATGCTCCATTTCTGGTGAACGTAGCAACATCAATCCACAAGATATGTCCAATAAAACTAGGATCCCTTTCTTGCTGACGAAATAACCATCTGCAGAATTTGACTCTATGCTGATAGTCTTTTGGTAATAATCCCTGTACTCTTTGATAATGATACGAGTGCAAGCCATTTTCCTGCATATGCCTTGAACTGTTCTTTGGATAACATCAAACATTCTGGCAATGAATCGGGTACTTTGTTCTGGTTCATTTTCGACTAAATTTAAGATATTTTCTTAAACCAGTGGTAACAATACTCGATGAGGACTCTGTTAGCTACTGGAGTGGGTGCAATACTTCCAGTTTCTCGCATTCGTTGATTCAATCGTTGAATAACATTACTATTTGGATGCCTTCTGTTTGGATACCGTTCGGCATACAAATTAGCAGCAGCATTAAAATTGCTACGACATTCTCCTAAAATCGAATACATGTCTGCTTACTTCACGAAACTGTACTCTATGACGCTAATTTGGAAAAATGAACACAAATCAACTAAAATCAAACTAAACTGAAGGTAACACGCAAATCAGGCGGTTTGCTCAACAAATTTTTCACATAATTGTTATTAAGAGACAAATTGCTTAAAATAGAAAAACTACGTCAAAACCTACCTTTGTTTTAAAATGTGAAATTTGTATTGCACGTTATTGCAACATTTTTGGAAAAAAGTATTGCAAAACCTTTAAACTTCGGATGGAAGTTCTGGGTAAACCAATGGTATGATGACTACAATTACAGATTGGTGATTCCTTTTGTTGATTAAACTACAGTTAAAAATCATCATTTCATAAAAATATCGCACCATAAGGAACCCGGAATCCAACTTAAGACTGCCACTAACTTCTCAACCATGAGATTAACAGCAAATTGGTATAAGACTTTATCGCTCCATTTTTGATCCAGAATCAGATGGTATATCTATTATCCGCATTTAAGATTTACCCTGTATATAAGTATTTTTGAAAATCTATGGAGTTAATTAAAATACCTTAATTTCTAAAAATATTTCTAGACTTTTCTGATGTGTGTAAATATATATGTTCTGCCGGTTCAAATTTAATAGCTAAGTGAAAAAGATGTAAACATTTCTAAGAATATCCACGGCTCATTACGTTATGCTATATTCAACAAACAAGTACCATAAGGTGAATGCCAGGTAGATTCTGCGATTGTCAACTGAAGAACACAAGTTGAATCGTTTGTAGTCGCTTTTTATTACTGTAGCGATATAAAAGAGAAGGAGATGAATTTGGACGTAATTGTGACAACTGGGGTACACTGTTTTACTTAATCAAAACGTGCAAGCATACAGGGGTGTCACACCATACCGTTAAAGCCAAAAAAAGAAAAATCAACTGGTTAAGCGATGGGCTCCATATATGGGAATTTCAAGGGGTGCTTTTTGGTGGCTTCCTTACAGAACGTGCGTTAAAGTTAAGCAGGCGATCGGAAACAAATGGAAGAGAAGACAACGTTCTGATTTCTTTCTCCAAAACAATGCTTGCTCTTACGCCGCTGCAAAAACAATTAAAACCGTAAACAAACTTCAACGGGACCTTCTTCCGAATGCATCATACAATCCTGATATTGCTTTACGCGACTTTTTTGCTTATCCCACTAAAAAAATTTCGACCTGGAAAAAGATTTCAGTCTAATAACGACGTTATCGAAGCTATTTAAGAGTGGATACGCATGTAACCCAAACATTTCTTCCAGGGAGATAGTAGAACGATGGGGCAGTGAGAACAAGCGCTGTCAATCGAGTTCACTAAATATTTTGTAGAACTTTAATTTCGCAAAGTATTATTTAAAAAAAAATAATTTAATACTATCTCAAAATATTCGCAGTTTTAACGTGTTTTACTTTATTTTGTTTTTTATACGTTTTTCAACATATGATATGATATTTTCCAAAACTATATTAACATTTATATTTGACAGCACACTGGACCATAGTTTCGAACTTGGGCTCTGATCTCTTCTAGAACTTCCAATAACGGGGTACTTATAAGCTCAATTTCCTTTCTCATTATTACAGAAGTATACAAATGTTATTATATTATCTAATGTCCATACATAGTTGTGTTGTAACAAGAATTTAACATAGTTAGATTATTCTGAGTATTTGTATCTATAAGGACGTATATGTTCGTGTACCCAATACAAAATTTGTAATTGTCTGACCGATGTATACGGAATTACAGTGTGAAAAGTTTAATTTACGAACACCTGATAAATCATTAGTTCTGCATTGAATAGGGTCTTGAAAGTGATATTTGTTGTTTCATAAATTACACCAACTGTACTTGTTTTAATTATAGCTCTAACAATTTTTTTAAAATTTAATACCAAAATATGGAATATAAATAAATTTAACAATCTCAGAGTACATTTTATTAATTGCCAATTTATATCTTTCTTTTTGATTAGAGTGTCAATCAGGTTCGTTCGTGTTGTAGCCGTTACTTTGTTTAATAATCGAAATCTCTGCGATGTAATCATTGTTATCTAAAAGAACTGTTAGAGATCTGTGTATCAAAAACCTATATACTGCTATTTTTTTAGTATTGTGGTATGGGTTTATATAATTTTCTATAAATAGAGAATTTCATTTTGTTTTTCGAATTAATTTTTAAGTTTAAGCCTAAATAATTAACTCATCTGTTTGGTTCTGTTTCTAATGTCAAGTTTATATTTGGGTGTAGAGTATTAGTAAACGTTAAAAAATTTCTAATAAACTCAGAAAACCACGCTAAAATATCATCAACATAACGAAACCAGAAGATAATTTTCTCGGATTGATTTGATTTAAAATTCAATTTTCTAAATGTTCCATAAATACATTAGCTGAAAGTGGAGAAATTGGACTTTTCTCGTTGTTAGGCCATCTTTGTGAAAATAAATTTCACTATAAAAATTAAATATTTTAACGTAATATATTTCATCAGCAACACTATTAAAAACGTTGAAGATTGTAGTAGAGATTTCCTCAACGCATATAAACCACGGCGCTCAGTTGTAGATTGAAGACATTGCTATCTAACCATGAAGTGAAGCAAACTGGAAATGTATAAAGCAAAGATTGATAACGCTATCTAAAAAGGCAAGTGGGCAAGAAATGGTCTAGCTGTCAGATTAAGGGTGAAGCAAGTAATGTCGGAGCATAATAGATCAGATCGATCATACGAAAGTACTCATAGCTTATAGCAATTTAACTAGACGCGGTGTATGATATATGCACTTATGATTGATGTACTGCAAGCTGTGAATAAATTACAATGCAGTTGAAACTTCGTTAGAGCCTCTTAAATATTTTTGAAACAGAGGCGAAGAAGGAAAATATTACGTGTTTAATTAATTTATAATAAATACTAAAATAGATACGCCGTAGTTTTATCCTTTTTCTTTGTCTACACATTCTGCAAACGATTTTATTTGTGTATCGAACACAAACAACTATAACAAAACGGCTACGTAATTTCACAACAACCCTGCCTAGCCATTTACTTGTCCTGTGTTGCAATCTGGTCTATAATGTGTGTTAACCGCCAGTAAATTTTAATAGAATCGTGAGCAAAATATAATAATACTGTTGCTAATTAATTATTTCCGACTTTTAATTAATATTATAACACATTTTTAGTTAGGATAGGTTAAGTTACATTAGATTATATTATGCAAGCTTATATTTACGTAATTAATAAAGATATTAGCTTATATTAGGATTAGTTAAGGTTAGTTCAGGATAAGCTATAATAAAGTTAAACCAGGTTAATGTTAGATTAAATGATGTTACAGTTTTGGGCTATTTTTCCGTAGAAATATTTTCCTACGGCTTCTGCAGATTATCTTTTGCCAGTAACTTTCTTCTATAACTTTTATGTCCGTTTGCCTTATGACTTTTCCTTAAAATTATAAAATTCCTGAAGACTGTATCAGCAACAGCAATTCTGCACAAGTATATATTCATAAGCATCTCATACAAAACAAATTTACTTTAGTTTTTGGTTACTTTTTTAATTAATCTATTGTGTGTATAATGTAGTACATACTTGTCATACTGTTCGCTTAGAAAGAACTTTTGAATAGCATGTAATTAATTAAGCATTGAAACATGTTCTGCTATATCCTGTCAATAAATACATCAACAAGCAGCATCTAATAACAAGGAAGAACAGCTTCTACCAGCAGTTCCTCGAAAGGAGAAGAAATGTTCTAATTCTTTCAGTGTTATACTGTTAAAATTATTACATTGAAAGATTTTATCTGCTGTATATTGTCATTAAATACATCAAGAACAAGGATAAACGATTTCGGCCAGCAATTCACTCGAAATAAGAAGAAATTTATTAATTCTTTTATTTTTATATTGTTGGGAATTATTGCATTTAAACATGAAAATACTGTATTTTTCTACTTATATTATTAAATTGTATTAGTTAAAAGATAATAATTTATTTTCCCAAAATAATTAAATTATTTTCTGATGTAATTTGTGACGTATTAATTTTCAGAGTCGAAAGGGAAATTAAATTATATTAGCTAACTGGAATACAATTTTGAATTACTGTTGGTATTTGTGTATTGTATGATATAATACAAGTACTGCGTCACCAGACAGCTTGTATTACATGTTTTGGAATACCCCGTATATTAAGTAATTTAAAATTTTAAATAACTCCAGCGAAAAGTACTAATCTAAACTTGATGAAAGTTGCAATCAAAAATTTACGGATAACATTCCATCAGCGGGTAATAAATAAGCTATGCGCCGAACTGTAACACAAAGTGCGAAAAAGTTTCCGTAAAGGGGAGTGTAAAATAGCTGTATTTCACTTCCCCTTCTAAGAATTCTCGCTAAGATGTTTAAAGTTTAAAAACGCTGAAATAAATGGAGAGTGAAAAACTAATGGCAGATAAAAGTTCGGGAAGTAGGTAGTATTGGTGATTAGAAATCGCCCTTTTTCATTCGAGAATTTGTAGAGAAGGTAAATAAAAAGAAATATTATGTGAGACCATCTATTAAAATATAAAAAGTCGCTAAGATATACAATGCGTTCCAAATCCAGTTAAAGATACAACTTCGATTAAATGGGAAAAAGCATAATAGAGGACCCACATTATTAATCCTTCTGTTTTTCAAAGCAATGTAGAAACATATTTTATACTCCTAATAAAAAATCTCGAATTGGGCTTTTTTCGCGCGCCTGTAACTGTTTTATTATTTTATACAGGGTGTCCCAA
>JABXWE010024742.1:0-18817 GCA_014611495.1 Limonius californicus | reverse complement strand
CTAGTTGTTTGAGTTTTCCTGCTTTGTTTATGCCTTGTGCATTCCATGTCCCTATTTTCAATTCTTTTCCTTTTTCCTGTGTCACTCGCCTCTGTTTGCTTCGGTTTGCACTGATGTTTAGCTCATCAATCTTTTCTGAAATTTTTTCGTTTACATTTCTTATCTCTGTATTATGTTGCAACTTTTTCAGTTTGTGTGGCGTATATTTTATTGTTCTTTTTTCCCTTTCAAAATTCGTGTCGGCTCTCTCTTTATTTTCTTGTGACCTGTTTGTTAGATTTTCTATCCTTCTATTATTACTTTCTATCAGTTCACTTAGTTGGCGAATTTTATTTTCTCCTGCTCGTTTTTCTTCTTGCATTTTCAGGTACTTCTTTTGCTGTTCTCCTATTTTTTTTTATAATTTCTCTAATTTGTTCGGTTTCCATACTGTAACTTATTTAGGTTCTTGTTTGCGTTCACGTGTACCTAGTTTCCGTGCCGGAATATCGCGCACTTTCTATTAACTGAACGTGTATGGGTCGCTTTAGCTCTACAAACGCTGTCTCATCAGGCGCATGACGCTTTTGACGTCTTTTGTAGATTATTGTTTGGGCGTGTCTTCCACTTCTAAATTCACCTTTATTGAATGTCACTATGCTGAATTTACTTTCACTTTTGCCTTTATTTTTCCTATAACCAGTTCACTTTTGGATTTTTTTCTTTGCACTTCGGGGAGTTTGCTTTACACTCTTTAGTTAAGAACACTTTTCACTTTTCCGGATGTCTGCTAAAACACTTTAAAACTTTGATTTGTTTCGGAGTCGGAGCTGCAGTCTACAGTTGTCCGGCGCCCATGAATTACCTGGTTAAAATGTTTCACTGCATCATCTAGGTCATTTGAGGATTTTAGAGGAATATTTTCAATTGTCTCTCTTAAGAGATTCCAGTTTGTATGTTTATTGGTGAGAGTTGGTGTCTTTTCTTTGATTATTATATTTGTACCCAGTCTCACTAGTACTGGTGAGTGGTCAGTCGAGAGGTCAAGACAAGATTTAATACTTAGTAAATTTAAGTTTATCCCTTTTACGTAGCACAAGTCAAGTAAATCAGCCAGTTTTCTGGGGTCCGTGGGCCAGTATGTAAGTTCCCCTGTGGACAAGGATAGTAATCTCATATTGTTTAGGGCTTTCAACATTTCTCTACATTTTGTGGTAGTTATTCAAGAACCCCAGTGGACATGCTTTGCATTGTAGTCGCCTGCCGAGATAAACCTGTTGCCTAGAGCGTAAAAATAGTGTTCGTATAATTCTTGTTTGTTGTCAGTACTGCGACTAAGAAACTTTCCAGAACAATGGAAAGTTACCGAAATAATAATTCTAATACCCAAACCTGGCAAACCACCTACAGACCTGTCTTCTTACAGACCAATTAGTCTTTTGCCGCTCTTGTCTGAAGTTTCAGAAAAATGCTCTTAAGGAAACTATTACCTATCATCTTAGATAATAATCTCACATCTGATCATCAGTTTGGTTTTCGGAAAATCACGCCACCATTGAGCAAGTTCACCGTGTGGTTAATAAAATTACAAAGGACTTCAATGACAAACGTTACTGCTCGGCCATCTTTATAGACGTAGCATAAGTCTTTGACAAGGTGTGGCATCAAGGGCTCTTGTTCAGCATCAAAAGAACGCTACCTTCAGGCTATTACGAAATTCTCAAGTCTTACCTAACTGATAGGCAATGTTTCGTCAAATATGGAGATAGTCGCACGCCTCTATTCCCTATACACGCGGGTGTGCCCCAGGGTAGTGTGCTGGGGCCGATATTGTACCTGCTTTTTACAGTTGATCTTCCCACCTCTAATTCCTCTATGGTAGCCACTTTTGCAGATGACACTGCAGTGCTTTCTTCTCAATCTGTACCTCACATGGCAAGTCAGCATCTCCAGCAACATCTGCAAGAACTAGAACTCTGGTTCAACAAATGGCGCATAAAGGAAGGAAAGTCAGTGCAAGTGACCTTTACTCTAAGAAGAGGTACCTGCCCTCCACTTTTGCTCAACGGTACACCAGTACCGCAAGACGAACACGCAAGGTATTTGGGACTTCATTTAAACCGGCGCCTGATCTGGAGGAAGCATATCTTTATGAAGAGAAAGCAGCTACGCCTTAAGGTTCAAAAAATGTACTGTCTCTTAGGCCGAAAATCTCAACTGCCCATGGATAATGAAATTCTGCTCAATAAAGCCATCATAAAGCCAATATGGAGCTACGGTATACAACTCTGGGGAACTATAAGCAACTCCAACAATGACATTTTACGGCGTTTTCAATCCAGAATCCTACGATCAATGGTACACGCCCCCTGGTATGTTCCAAATGAAGTTATTCAACGTGAATTGGACATCCCTTCAATCACAGACGAAATCCAAAGACACAGTGTCCGGTATACTACTCGCCTTAGTATTCACCCAAACGTGCTAATTGAGCCCCTCTTAGAGGAAGAAGACGTCCAGCCTAGACTCAAATCTTTTTACTATCTATATGTATGTATCCTATCATATTGTCAAATCACCTACTGAATGTCTCCGTGAGACAGATTGTAGTTAATAAATCAAATTAAAAAAAATATTTTAGACCCAACTCAGCTATTTTCTTTTTTAAATATTCCTTCGACCTTGGTTTAGTATCTAGCGTCATTCCTAGACACTGAGCTGTATAAGGTTACATAAGGGACAGTATTGTCATTTAGAGAGATGAGCAACGGGTTCCTTACGTTTCTGTTAGTGATATCTATGTGAGGGGACCGCGGTAGAGTAATGGTCGCAGCGCTTGGCTTCGGAGTTATTCTATCAAAGTCGCTCAGGTTCGAATCCTGAGCCTTCGTTACTGCAAGATTCTTTAGAAAAAAAAATTATGTGAGTTAATTGTACCTGGTTTATTTTGATTTACCATTCCCTTCTTGAAAACAGTTTTTCAATTACTATAGATATTATTTGCGACAGTATTATGGGTCTGTATGAATTAATCTCATTATACCTGACCTTTGCAGCATTATAACTTCTGCTATCTTCCATGTAATTGGCAGGTATTTTAGTTTGTAGGTTGCGTTAATCACATAAGCTTGTATGTTTCCTCCAAGTGAGTTTGCGGTCAACATGTATTTCAAGATGTTTAACATCCTCTTTGGAAGGTACAGAATTTTCATTAAAGGCCACTAGGTGCTGCTCAAGTATTCTAAGGGCAAAAGATCTTGATTTATTTCCGTTGATAATGATTCCTCAGGTTTTCGTCTAGCTCTGTATAACCTGTAGGCTATTTTGTAAATTTGTTGATGCTGAGCTTAATCTTAATTTTCGGCCTGCTCCGCCAGTTTGTTCCTGAAATCTACGTAATGTTAAAAATATTTTTACTTGGAGTTCTTTATAAAATTATTTTGAGTGATTCTGATTATTTTAAACTGATTACAGATCCTGATTTGCTAAACAAAAACTGCAACTCACCATACACTTACTTACTTAATCCTGAAACTCTTGTACCGCCATGCTGTGTCAAGGAATGTTGTTCACAAACTTTTTCCAGACTGTACGGTTACGAGCGTCTTCCTCTGCCTCGATCGAGTTGATATTTCTGTATCACAATACCATTATTCCATTTCGTGCACCTTTACTCCCCACGCTTTCTTTGAGTATTTTGCCTCGTCCATTCGTACAAAATGCTTGAAACACCTAAGTTGTCTTCGCTCTACTACGTTCATGCCTAGGACACCCCTTACCACCTCCTGTCATTTTGTAATTCTATAGATTTTACGTATAAACTTCATTGTACACGCTTGCAGCTTGTTTTTCTGTCTTTCTGTAAGCAACCACGATTCACACTCGTACAGTAGCGTAGGCACGAAACCGCTGTTACACATTCTTCTTAGTTTCTTTAGAGACCTTCCTTTTATTTATAAAATTCTTGATTATGGCATAATATAGCCTATTGACCACATTTATTCGGTTATTTAGTTCAACTTCATATTTACCATCATCGCTAATGTATGAGCCTAAATATTTAAAAGCTCTTTACTTGCTCTATCTGCATGTTTTCCAGCAGCAACCATTGTTCTTCCCGTTATCTTGCTATCACTAGTGACTTCGTTTTCACTACATTTATTTCCATGCTCCTTTTCTGTAAGAATTCATTGTAAATATTCAGATTAAACTGTAGATCTTCTTGGTTCCGCGCTACTAATACTATGTCATCCGCAAAGACCTTATGAGTTAATTAAATCGGTTGAAGTCTATTATAGCCGATTTGAATACTCCTTGTCCTCTTGTTGCATTCTTTTATAATTTCATCTATATTAACAATGACTGGAAAGGGACTTACTGTAGCCTGCCTTGGTTCAAATTCCCCGGACACATAGTTCCAGTTCTAGCACAATCCCTACAATGTTTATACCCGCTCTTTATTGTCTTTATGCGATCCTGGCTTTACATTTTTACATTTTACAATTACATTTGTAGACACTGTTGCAAACGCTTTAATTAAATCTAAATAGCGTAGATGTATTTTTTCATTGAATTCTATCATTTTTCGTGTAATTGTCTTAAAGTAAATATTAGATCATTTGAGCTTCTCAACGGTTTGAATCCCTGTTCTGCCTCGTCGATCATGCTTTATAGAGTTCTTCTTAGTCTTCCTTTCAGTATCCTTTTACATAACTTTCCAATTACACTCAGTAGGGATATGCGCCTATAGTTTCCGCACATTCGGTTATCGCCGCTGTTAAATACTGGGAGGATAATCGCGGTTCCCAAGTCTCTGGGTATTGTTTCTTTTCCCCATGCTAAATATATAATTTTTAACGGCACGTTAAGTCTCTCATCTTCCACAGATTTAATCATTTCAGGAACTAAAGCATCTTGGTACAACGCCTTTCCCCATTTCAGTTTCCTTATTGCCCTAGCAATTTTTTTCTATCACCTGGTATATGGCGTACTTGCTATATTTTACGACGCTTTTGAGAGCTTTATGAAACAACTTCAGAGTATAATTGAAGTTTTTCTCAAGCTTTGTTCCGAACTTCTCCTACGTATGACTTTTTCCCTTTTGGATTGCCGTTTCTGTCCTATTCCTTTGTTCTCTATATTTTTCGAAAACTTGCAATTCCCCTGTACTTAAATATTTCTTCCACAATTTTTTCTTTATGCTTACTTCCTTTTTAATCTCTGTTGTCCACGATGCTGTATACTCTTTGCCGTTTCTTATACTAGCTACCCCACGCACTTTTGTAGCTGATTCGCGTTAATTTTTTTGAAGTTGTTCCACTGTTCCGCTACATCGGCACCAATTGTCTTCCTTTAGTTTCCTGTTCTGTGATTAATTCCATTGTAACTAAGTAGTCCTGGTCCGTGTGTCTTTTTCTATTCTTTTAAGGTTCTTATACACAATAATGTAATCCATTATTGATTTTTCATTTCTACTGGCTTGGATTCTTTTATATTTGTGTACTCCACGATGTTCAGACATCGTATTAGTTATTACCCGTTATGTATCATACACATTTCTAGAAGCGCCCGCCCATTCTCGCCTAAAGTTTCTTCTCCGTATTTCCCTATAACTCCGCCATAGCTATTTAAGTCCTTTCCTACTCGTGCATTGATATCCCCTATCAATATTACTTTACCCTTTGCATTTTCAATTGCTACCTGGAGTTGCTCATAAAATGCCTCTCTAACATTAACTTGTTGGTTATCATTCGGTCCATACCCTAGTATTATACTTAAATCTTCTTGCAGGTTGCAAACTATACCAGATATGGTAAAGATAGGTAATAAAACGCAAGTTTCAAACCACTGCTTTATTTTATGTTGTGTTGGTTGTAGTAGACTGACTTACAAAAAACATTATTTCTGCAAAGTTAACATATCCCTACCATTAATTATTCAATGAGAATCTTTATTAAGAAACTGCAACAATTTACATAAACAGACAGAATTTTCACATGCATAGCACATCCTGTATTGGTACTAACATAATGGACAATTAAGCGAAATCAAAGGTTGACGACTACTATTACAATATTTGCAACACGTAGAAATCAAAGGTGGACAACTCCTAAAAGGTTGACGACTTCTCAACACTGCCCTTAACTGGACCACCATTATTCTTTTCGAAACAAATTCTCAACTTTCAATTTTGTCCTCCCAATTAGTCCGGATCGTACAAGCAACCCCCGCCACAACTTTTTCGTTTGTATCGACTCCATTGTACAGTATTTTATGTTCACTGTTCGTTTTAAAATAACGCTGGCTTTTATTCTCTGTCTCAGTTAGTCACAATATTGTCATTGCTGATTTTTCAAATTCCAGTGTTGTTCTACTGCCCGTTCCATCTTGTAGTGTTTCTGACTTATTCGCCTTATCTCTAGTACATCTATTCCCCAATAATGTGTGGGCAATAAATACATATTTCAACAACTACCACGTGGCCTATTAAATACTTTTAACATTTAAATAATAATATTATATATTAGTAATCAGTTAACTAGTTACTTTGCACTTACCTTCCAATTCCACTTCAGAAGAATTAGTTTCAGAAGAGCAGTTTTTTGAAATAAAATAGTCATAATTAGGAAAAATCTGTATTCCTGAGCAAAAGTGTAGAAACCTAAATATTTTTAAAATACGGCGATCTATTTTTAATTTTTTATTTCAAAGTACATCTAAATAACCTAAAACTTCTTGGATATTGCAAAATAAAAAATTAAAACCAAGACAAATTCTTTCCTAAAATCATACGAAAATCGTAATTTTGCCTGTATTTTTCATTCTTATGAACGGGGATATGTAATCTTAGTAGATAATATGCTGTTCTGTATAATTGAATAGAAACACTTATTGTGTTGGCTTCCGTACTATCTGGTTTTGTAACTGCGAAGTATTGTTTAAATAAACAGTGTCACATGTCATTTAATTAAAACCAACCAATTTACTTATCTTAGGAACATTTTGCATACTTTTACTTATGTTAAAAAATACAAACATTAAATGCTTCTAAATAACATGGCAAACGAATTAAGTAATAATGTATATAATATAAAATACATATTTATTACATAAAATTCAAAGTTGTATAAAAATATTTATTTATTTTAAACTACAAATGCAACAAGAAATATAAATTAACAACTGGTTACATGTAACAATATTAAATACAAACGATTATTTTTTTTTAGTATATGAAAATACGTTTTACATCATGAAATATTTCTGCAACACAACAAACTAAATGTAATAATTCTATCCGGAATTCCAAAAGCCTGTTACTCACGCACCGCGTACGTGGAATATTATGTGAGCGGCTAGTTCGTCTCTACTCGCAAACTGATACCCACATAAGGGGAAAGGGCACACATATGGTGCATCGCTGTAGTGACAAGAATCGTAGTGCAGCCTGTAGACAAACACGATTTATAAACCGCAATCGTTTCATTGTTGCTTTAAAACTTACATTAAATCCGAACATACGCTGAAAAACTTTCCGCAGAGATCGAACGGACACTGGAATGGCCTCTGCCACATATGTATCAGTTCGTGATAGTATAGATATTTTGGTGTTTCTAATGCTTTCCAGCAACTGGTGCATACATAAAATGGCACATGGTCAACTAGATGCATGTGCATCTCTGTGTAGCCCGGGAATTGTTTTTGGCACGATTCCAACGCACAGTCTAAAAATTAATTTATAAAATTGTTGAACAGGCAAACTTCAAGAACTCACGAATCATTAGGGTCTGCTCCTCACGTTCAAATAGGTCTTTGGCGAAACCTTCTGAAATTTATTATTTGTAGCACACGGAGAGAAAAAATTGGAAACTACTTACCGGGCAAGTTTTTCTCTGATGCGGTAGACCTGTTAGTATCGGGTTCGCCTACAGAAAATAAAATCGGAAATTATTATCGTCTTCTGTTTGTCAGCATTTGGTAGTTTTCGTAGGTTAATCAAGTTGTATTAGAACATAATATAACTAACGACAGAAGTTATAAAGTTGGAATATTGTTAAGTAAAACAACGCTAAGTCTTAAACAGCCCTAATATAATCGTACCTAATATATTCAGTACAGGGCATGTTGCCGTGGAAGTATCTGCCACATCTGCAGAAGGAGTGGTATAATGAAAAAAAAAGTCGTTTACGAAGTGCAGTAATTTTTCTGATTCAGAGGTGCGTGTCGCTGGAAGCAGAGATCTTGAGAATATTTTTCTTCCTACGTTTGAAATATTTAGAAAGTTCGAAGAATTATTGCAAGTGTACGGCTTACCTCTAACACCACAGTCGTGTACTGCAAGATGTTCCAGCATTGCTTGTTCCCGGAAGAACATTTCAGTACAGTGGTAAAAAATACACGCTAGATTAGTAATGAAAACATTTTCTGTAAAATAGACTAAATGGTATTGTACTACAACCACTGTCTTACGAATGTTTGGATAGTCGGAAGGTTCCTCGGCGGTTCCTCCTTCAGTACTCTTACCAGCTCCCTCTGTTTGCAGCCAGTGATATTCTAGTTCCGCAGTCTTAGGGTATTTAGCAGTTTCTATAGTTGAAAAAGAAAAAACACGCACAATTACCGCAAACTACCATCCAATATAAATTGGCATCTTACCATCTACAGCCTCATCTAGATCTCCTACTGTCAAAGGTACGCTTATAGGACACTCTAAACCTTCATTGTTTTCTTGTTCTTGAAGTGAATCGCTGCTGCCTGGAATGTTTTATTTTTAGTTATTTATAACTTATTTTGGAAATACTAAAATGTATATTATGATTCTATTAGAATATAGTTCAGAAAAATATAGAAGGCCAGGATCGACCCTCGAGTCAGCTCCATGTCAGATGATGATGATGAGTTCGGTGGCCGACATGTCAACATTTAAATTTTTATTTGCGCAATTTGTCCAGAACCGTTTTATTCGCACTGAAGATATAGTTAGTATAGTTTGAAATATTCATAAAACTCAATTTCTTCTGCCCTTAAAAGTGATTAGGTAGATGATGTAACTTCTATTCCTTAAAACTTTATATAACCGAATCAGATAGTCTACTCTAGTGCCATCAGGGGCCTAGGTATTATTTAGACAAGACATTCTTTGTGGGTTCCTAAAGTATTAGGTTTCTCATTCTCTGCGTTGTCGTTAGTAATTTTATATTTCATTCGCTCCTGTCCTGTCTGTCGGCCAGCTATCGCACTCTTAAAATTTTACGATTTGATTAGAATGACTGATCGTTCCAGTTTATGTAAAACGTAGGTGATATATGAAATATCTAAGAATTTTTTCCAAGAATACGGTATCTACTTCTAGATAAATGAAATTTTGTTTCGGTGTATTGAAATTCGACGGCACTAATTTAAATTATGGTGATAGCTACGCACCCTGTTGCTGTATACTGCTAGTTATTTTTAAGAAAATCAGTTGAAAATGTGGCCCTCGACCAGGAAATGTTGCGAAATTATTGCTAGTATATGACCTACCTCCTTCCCCACTGCCGTGCGACGGAATATGTTCCAACATCTCTACATGGGTGAAGAACATCTTGGGGCAATCGTGAAAAACGCATGCTATAGAAACATTCATAATAGTTCACAGCTATAATATTGTAACTAGTGACTTACAAATCATTGGGATCAAGTCCAGATCGAAACGTACAGCAGGACCACCGGAAAAATTGCCTTCAGGTTCCTTTGCTGCTTCATCCATTGGACGAAGAGACCTTACATCTGTCCCTTTGCATCCTGTAAATTTGTTTCAACTTTATGCAATCCACCAATGATCAACAGTTCAGATATGGTATCGAAGATGATCAATAACCCAGGAAATAAGTGCGTACAGGGAATATTTGTAGAAGGTGGCTTATGGATGCATTTTAATTTAGTTAGTTTGCTGCGATTAAGTGTTTTCTTTTAAAACGCATAAATAATTGATGATACAGAACATCTAAACAGGTCATCAAAAATATTTAAATATTTCGAACAAATTACGTTGACAGGAACATGCCTAAGTACCCGTATATACGATTGCATTTTAGCGTATGTATAAAAATAACACTTTGGCTTTCGTAAACTCACCAGTTTCATCGCTACTATCGCTCATTTCGCTTCCTGATTCTTATCAAATTAATCTGAACACGTTTTACTGAATCACTCCGCACTTTTATATCGTGTTAGACTGATTGACAGATACGAGATGCTACAAATGTCATATTTTACGCCAACCTGGATTTTTAAAATTTAAAATACCGTGACCGGTTTAACGGAATTCCATCATGTTTAATTAAAAATATATGCTTTTAGTATATACTGAGTATATGTCGCCCCATTGAGAGAATTGGTATGCTGTTGCATAACAGTGAAAACAAGATTAAAATGTTATGCAGATGTTAAGAGTAGCACAAAGGGCAGGAAGGAACTTCTGGGACTAAGTTTGAAAGACAGAATTGCTAAGGCATGGATATCGTAAAAGTCATGAATTGGACACATTGCAAAAACAGTTTAAAATAACTTGATAACCAAACTAGCAGATTCCTTAAATTGGGGTGAGTACCATTACAGTGAATCGATGAAATTTAAAAAAATATAGAAGAACCATGTGCAGATGTTCATCTTCAAAGTAGTAACTAACGATAACACATATTTGTGGTACACGGTAAAATAATCCAGCACAGCTAAGCAACAGTTGCTATTTAATTACCAACTGATCAATTATGGTGGTGTATTTGTGTGTGTACTTATTATAATAAAATGTTGTCAACAGTATGTCTCAAGTAGATAGATATGTCGCCAGTAGCCAACCTTTGTCGAAACTTTGTTGATCGTGCTGTATTATTGCTAATATTCAATTTTGGATTTTGTTTTAAATACCAAACTTGCACCGCAAATATATTTAGTACTTTCTATCTTCTGCGTTTTCGTTTTATTGCTATTCTTCGGTTTTGTTTTCTTCCACCCCTGTACAATTTCTTTTTGTAAAGAGGCTACTTTTGTCTACAAAATGCAAAATAAGATTTTTTTACTATATGTGCACCGATTTGGACGGAACCAACGTACATTTCAACAGCTTACTGCATTTTATAATTTTTTCTTTCAGAAAATGAGAGTTTCAGTTGATGATCATCAGCATTGTCAGCCTCTTCGTCCCACTGCTGGGTTTCGGCTTCTTCTTTGCCAGGTGTTCCTCCTCAGAGCTAAGGTAGAAACACAGGGGACCTATAGTTTAACATCGAATCCGAACGACAGGAATTCCAGGGAAGGTTTTAGCATTAAAATCCCATAGTTCCAAGCCGGATTGGGAAATGCTTAGGAAGCCTATTTGAGACTTGAGAGAGAGACTTTAACCACTGTCCGGTACGGCACATGGTTAATTTTAATTTGTTGACGCAATCCAACAATTTTTAAACAATTTGTCTACCACATAGAAATAGAAAACTTCTTCCATGAGGTAGTGAATTTTTTAGTTATCGCCTAATCCGCAAGTTTATATCTCTTTGTTCTCTGACAGTGTCTCAATTCCGTTTCTTGTTGTTTTCATATCTTGCTATTTGTTCGTTTAGACTGTATTTAATATATGTACGAAGTATGTTTTAATGTAAAGTTAATCATATTTTACATACAGAATGCGTTTTTTTTTGCGTCTCCAGTTGTTTATTTCTATACATGCATTAACCAGCACAACACTCTAGGGTTTTTTGGTTCAGGTCATTAGTAATGTGTGACAATAGTCATGTTACAGGACAGCTAATCAACTTCCTGTGGCACTATATTGATTAATAATCACTAACACGCTGTTTAAAATGATTCGCTCATATCACCGTTTCCACTATCTGTAGTAATGAAGATGTTTTGGAGCAGCTTGCTTTCGACTGACTCGCTGAATATATTCCGTAACGATTGACACTAGTAGTTCATGGTGTAATTGTATATTTCTGATAAACCATAGCGTATTAGTTGAAATTTGTAGTATTTTCGATTGAGATAATTAGATTTTTCTTATACTGGTTTTGAAAGTGCAACCCCACATGGGACGTGCGTACATTATTCCAAGTTGGCTAATGGCTTGGCACATTAGCGTAGCACATTTTAATTGCAAAGTAGTTCTTCAGTCCATGAGTGGATAAAGTAATTTTAATTTAGCATAACCATCATTATCTTTTTGTTAACGTGAATGCGCCATGATGTTCGTCCATGTAAATGTACCCCCAATACTTGACGGTATTAGTACTTAGGTTCTAATTGACATCTTAATCCTTAATAGTTCATGGATGTTCATCCTAGATGTACTTTGGGTCGTCGTAACATAAATATTTTCAATTCGCATTTACTGGAGTTAACTGAAATACACCATTTGGTAATCTAGTCAGAAATATATTTTATGACACTTTGTAACAGTTCAGTAGCATTATCGATGTTTTCATTTTGGGTTACTATTGCCGTATCATCTGCAAACATTGACAGTAACGCATCAGCAGGTTCAGGAATATCATGGACAAATATGTTAAAGAACACAGGGCCTAGAATAGACAGATTTTTACAATAAAACTTCTGTCATTAAGAAACGACACAACTATTCGGATTATATAACTTGGTAAACCAGTGTTAAGTAATTTGTGCTGCAAGCTAACTAGCCATACACTGTCGAAGGGTTTGGCGATGTCTAATAACGCAACAGTTGTATGTTTTTAGCTTCATATCCTATTTCTATTTCTTTAACGAGTTTTTGCAGCTGATGTGTTGTGGAGTGGAGCTGCCTAAATCCAAATTGGAAACGGGGTAATACATCGTTATCATCCAGGATTTTAATCATTCGATTGTATATATTACCTTTTCTTCATCATAAGGCTTTTTCCTTGGTGTATTAAATAGTATTATTACTGCGCATTTCCATAGTTTGGAAAAGTAACATGATATATTTCAATTCCATCTTCGTCAAAACCGTATGTCACTCTGTGTGTAAGTAGGTTTAGTCGAGCTTTGAAAAACGGTAATCTTGTTGATTGCCATAAACGTCTAATTGTATTTTTCTTTTTTTAATTAATTTCAGTAAATCATTGGGGAGAAGAGTATTATTTTTTCTGAGAATTTCCTCTTCCGGTTTTATTACAGTCACTTTAATGGAGTGGATGATTGCATTGGTAATATTGTTGACTTCAGTATCGATTTCATTGTCAGACTGTATAGAACTAGGACATTTTATTCTTCTAGGGTTTTTCGAAAATTTTCCTAGTTGACTTTTCCCTGCATTAACCTTGATACTGGTTCATGATATAGTGAAACATGCTCAAAATTTATCAGAACCCGTAGATAATCCGTGTCTAACTCGGTTAGAACATTTTATATATTTGGAATTCTTTAGTTTTGTAGAGTACGATTTCCAATATGTCCATCCGATAAATAACATACGTAGGCGTTCTGGTTGTGGCTATCTCCAATCCATGATTTTCTATTATGGTTAGCAGTTGTAACGCCTAGTAGAGCATACAGGAGGACAAATAAAATATACTAACTAAGAGCAATACAACCGACTACAATTCACATTGCAAGGTCCAGGTATCAAGGACAAGGTTCGACCAGCTACAGTTGAACAAGGGAGGGTTTATAAGCCTAGGCGTCACCTGTTTAAAACATCCTTCGTCCTTGAAGTTAACACGAGGTAAAGCAGGAATCTGCCTGGAGTTCGAACATACCTTCCTTTGGCAATTGCTCAATTGGACACCACAGTCAATTATATTACCCTAATACACAATAAAACACGACAATAAATTACCAAATTTCAATTTATGGAAATAATTATAATAATGAACACATATGACACAACGCAACATAAAATTAATGTCAGTATTGGATATATATATATATATATATATATCTGTTTTTGTAACAAGCTGAGATGCGAATAAATTTAGGACAACCCGAGCTCCGCCATAAGGAATGGGTTACTAGAGTATATTTCTTATTAATGGCTTTATAATTAACAACTCAAACCCTACACCTTTAGAGGGGAAACAATTTTGCGATTTTAATGTACGTGATAAATAAATAACGACGCGAGAACCGTAACAGCATAGGTAAAGTCGAGATCCATGTTTGTATTTTGGGATATATGTAACTGAACGTGAGATCCGCCGGCGTTGCCGAAGTTTTACGCTACTCTTATTAGCCTTACAGCTGCTTTAACTGTTATCTTGTTTACACATACCACTGCCGGCCACTGCTGATATGTGCAACTTGTGTAAATTCTGCAACGCTTGCATGTTGTACTAAAACAGAACGAACATGTGTTATCTTAAATCTTACGTATTTTAAACAAGGTTCGCATATCAATATATTTTTATCAATACACTTTGTTGATTGAGCGTTTGTAATGTTAGATCAGCACTTCTTTGCGGGATTTTCGTAGCATGTTAACTGTGCAGACATTTTCTGTTTACTGTTTTGCTTCAAGTAGGAAATTTAACGTACGTTGTGGGTACATTTGGTCCGCACTAGGTTTACCATGTTATATTACTAGGAATAAGTGACAGATATTTATTAGTTTGATTATTATGCTTGTGACTAAAATATTTTTAATGATTTACCTATAACTTAAATAATTTAAAAATTTTTGTGAAATATATTTATTATATAGAAGGAAAAAGCGTTGGCATACAAAATTATTATTGTCAGAACATCTTAGCGTTAGTTCCGTAAAAGAGCGCAAGCGGCTGTCGGATTCAGGATTTGCCTCGATCTCCCACTTTTTCCCCCATAGGTCGCCGCCAAAGTAAAACGATTTGAAAGTTCTGAACTGAGAATTTTGAAACGTATAAAACTCTACATTTTCTGTGTTTTTTTATAATTACACAAATGGCAACTGTTGAATGTGGTTTCTTCGGTTTTATTTTTTATATTTAAAAATTGTGCCCTAAATGCCCAAATTCGGTTAATTTTATTGGCCGGACCAAATGTACCCCCAACGTACCCGACGTTACAAAAGTCATAAGGCGTAAATAATTTGAGATATAGATATTTTAAGTGCTGATAATGGTAACTTACATCTTAATAATAAAAGTCATGGTACCTAAGATCCCTATCTTAGTTAATTATTAGTACAGCGCGGATTATATGAAAAATGCATATTCTTTATTTTTAGCATATTTAATTTTATGTCTTCAAATCTTTACGATTTGCACAATTACGAACCCATTGACACTAATTTTATATTGCATATTTTGCATACTTGGGCTTTTGTTGCATATTTTATATTGCGCATTTGCTAATTGGTGTGCTGCATGAAGACGTCCTGTACAAATCATATTTAATAGCTTCAAAACAACTTCACCAAACAAATAAATTGTCCATAACTAGATTTGTGAACGACGGATTATCCAATTTCTTTTTGCCTTAGTGTGTTCAGAAAAAAATTTGTTAATGTTGTCAGATGCAGCACCATATATGGTCAAGGCGGGGCAAAATTTGAAAATATTTTATAGTAATTTAATTCACACTACTTGCTTAGCACATGGAATTAATAAGGTCGCTGAAAAGATCAGGGATCAGTTTCCTTTAATCAATGATTTAATTAGTAACATAAAAAGATTTTCCTCAGGGCCCCTTTAAGAATTCAATTTTATAAAGAGAGACTTCCCAATAACTCCATTGCCTCCACAACCTGTAATTACCAGGTGGGGTACATGGCTTGAAGCGGCACTTTTATATGCAGAAAATTATGAAAAAATTAAAGAAGTGGTTTTAAACTTGACTGATAGTAGCCAAGCTATTACACAGTCAAAAAAATTGTTGGAATCTCGGGAGTTGCCTTGCCAACTTGTTTATTTAAAAAGCAATTATAGTTTTGTGCCTAAAACTATTTCAGATTTAGACAAACGTTCAATGTCATTAGCTGAATCTACAGAAATAATTAATAATTTTGAACATTTATGTTCAAGAGTTAAGGCAAAAGTTGGAAATACAGTTTACGAAAAATTAAGTAATGTACTCAAAAAGAATTCTGGATACGGTATTTTAAATGATGTTGCAAAAGTTTTACGAGGAGAAGTCGCAGAATTAGTGTTAAGTGGACATTTAGTTACAAAACTGAAAAATGCTCCAATTACATCTGTCGATGTAGAAAGAAGTTTTTCTATATATAAATATATGTTTAGTGATAGGAGGCAATCATTTTTGTAGGAGAATTTTGAAAAACATTTGATTATCAATTGTTTTAATAATATGTCTGATTAATATGAACGTTTTTATTAATAATTAATTGTAATTAGCTTACTAGTAATAACCATAATAGTGTAAGATTATTTTTTTAATGTATCTAATTGTATTTAATTAATCTAATAAATATTCTTAATTTCAAGATTTTCTATCTTTTTTCTTTCCAGAAGGCAAAAGTAGTTGCATATCTTGCATATATTTGGTTATATTTTTTTAAATCTCTGCATATTTTCGCTAGAGACAGTGCATATATATCCGCATATTTTTCAGATTTTCTTTGCATATTTTCCGCGCTCTAATTATTACATAGTATGTACTTAAAGTTTTATTTGGACCAAATGTACCCAGAACAGAACACAAAAGTTAAATCTTGGGTTTCTTTTAAAATTGGAATAACTAAACTAAAGGGAATCTGCTTTTTAAAGTTCAATATGAAGCCTTTCTGTAGTGTAATATCTTAAAAGAGAAAAAGGTGGAACGCAGCTTAAGGGAAGAGTTTGGTGCAAAAAGATCGTTGCTTGTATTGCAGCAAACGTTAAACTTAAACTTTTCGAGGCACCTTTTCAAAAACAAGGCAAATAGCGAAAGTGTCGAAAAAATTATTGTATTACCAAAGGATCGTAAAAGAAAACACGTGATTGCTCTTTTACCGAAACTTCAATTTTATATGATGGAAATATACCTGCATAGGTGGGTCTCCATGCAGCTGAAAATCAGACTTTATCGACAGATTATTTCTTTTTTATAATTTGCATTCCTTCTAGCCACTTCGCATCTATGTAGCTGGCTGGGTGGGCTACGCCACAGTTGGCACATTTTGGTTTGCTGTTTTAATTCATTTTGTATTCATTTGTGTTGTGTTGTTCAGCACATTTTACGCATCTTGATTCTCTGTTGCAGAATCTGTTAGTGTATCCATAAGTTTGGCATTTCTTCCATTGGGAGGCAAGTTTTGATTTTCTTAAGGATTCTATTTCAACCTTCATCTCACCTTTTATCTCGTATTTTTTTAATGTCTTTACGGTTTTTAAAACTTAGCATAAATAGCGGAGAGGGTTTCTTCTCTTTTCTCTGCAGAATATTAACGGCTTCTATTATTTTGTATCCTTGATGAGATAAATTTTCTACTATGTTTTCTGGAGCGCATGAAAGGCGCGGTTTCCTCGCCATGACTTTCATGGTTCTTGTTTGTTTATTTTCGTACGAGTGCCAAAGGTGCTTTTTTTCATTTAGTAAGTTTGTAGTAAGTCTTCTATATTCTTCTGCAGAAGCTGCGTTTATTTTCACCTCCTTGATAGGTATTCATTATAATTGCTTGAAATATAAATTTTTTGATTTTAATCCGCGTTGTAATGCATCATAGTCTTTAATTTGGCTCGAAACAATTATATGTTATACATAATAACGCTGCAACCCTTTCTAGGAAGATATTCAAGTGAGAGGCGCTAATGCAAATGGGGAAAACAATAATAACATTTTGGAAATCTTTAACATCAGTAAACACAAACCCAAAGGAGTGCTATTATCAGGCTTAGGATAAATATTAAATATGCACCTAAAATTTGGAATATATGCACGCAAATATTCACGTAGAATACCGAAAGTAAGCACTTAAATATGCACTTTAAATTATAGTTGTTTAAGTATAAGTAGGGTCTGGATAGATACAAAAACTGATACTAATAAAAGTAATTAATAATAAAATAAATTTAAGATAATAATAAATAAAATTAAGATTAATTTTAAATATTATTGTTACATTTAGTAATTACATGATGTAGTAAATAGTCGCTTTAAATAATTAGGTGCCGGCGTTCGAATGAACAGGGGGCAATAAAGCGGTTATTTACTGCCTGGTGCTCACCACATCCCACATGTCATGTATTTCGTACGCGACAACCGGGTGTGCGAGCAAAAATAGGAGAGCTTTACTTCCGCCTTGCAGGCCAAAATCCTTCATGGGGCATAGAACCTCACTATCTATAAATTTCTATTATCAGAAAGAAATCAAGTGGGAAATATACGTTTACCTGGGCTATAAACCCTAAACCATTCTAAGAATTGAGGGAAATGAATTTGCACTGACTAGTAAAAGATTAGCACGAATCTCTGGAAGCGCTTAATCTTAAAATTTAGGAATATTCCCCAAAAATAGAAACAGATGTGTTTTTCATGCTGTCCGACTTTGAAGATACTGACAACTATCAAAATAATTATAGTTGATACAGATTGATATCAAAATTTTAAAAGTATGCAGCATTTATCAGAAACATTCAAAATATGGATTTGCATTTATGCAGATATGCAAATGCATAATTATCCAAAACCTAGTTATTATTCTAGAAAACAGGCTTCTTCCGAAAACAATTACAGCCGAACAGGTACAATAATAAATTTTTAGTTTAACAAAATTATTACCTACCAAAAAATATTATATAGGTTTTCTAATCTAGATTATTATAACGTTATATTTATAATATATATATTATAATTATAATCTCTGACACTCACTTAAAATATTTCTGCTTGCTAGTGTAAAGCAGACAATATTTGCTATTGATGTCTGATAATCTACGACTTTTATCTTGTAACA
>JABXWE010024739.1:0-21716 GCA_014611495.1 Limonius californicus | reverse complement strand
TCAATAACCTTCTAAAGATCGATTCTTCAAGACTTTCGATTGAAGAAAAACTTCAAATTAAAACATTAGGCAGGCCCACGCCAAATTTAAATTTAACACAAAAACTGGAGAGAAAGGCACAGAACACCTATCGTTTTTCTGCAGAGACTTATAAACTTATATTTCAGACAGAGTAGTTTCTTTTTATCCCATGCTCTCTAAGAGGAGGTTAAAAATCGAGTTACAAGTTATATACACAAGATTCGACTTTAAAGAAATATCTGGTGCTATGAATATTTTAACATTTTTGTTAAAAAATAATCTTCAAGAAGTTTTTATGGAAACACGGATACTTCTATAGGTATTACTGTAAAAACACCTATGATAACCGCCAAAGCTGAATGTTGCTTTTACACATTAAAGCGTGTAAAAAGCTTTTTATGAAACACCATGCTTAACGATCTCTTGAATGCTTTGGCTACAATGTTTATCAGCAGGAGTTTAATTAACGAAATTGATAATTTTGAAGAAAAAGTTGCGGACATATTTATTTCATGAAAAATCAACGAGTAAAATTACACTTTAAAAATTAAATGTGTTAGGGCGTGTCTTTTTTGTTAAGTAATTACTGATTCGATGTCTATCTTTTATTACTGTTTGAAAGCAATTTACAAGAATCGATTTTATAAACTTTTACGTGTTTTTAAGAACTTCTCATTAATTTCCGGTGAGTGTTTTCTTATAATAACATATATTTTTGCTTTTAAAATTAAAATGCACCCCTCCTCGTTGAAACCTCACCGGCCGCCACTGTATATAACACAATATGTAATTATTTTTTACTATTCAGGCCTGAAAACCAAACTTTCTGCTTAATCATTACAGGTATATTTTTAAAATTATTATAATTACTTCAATATTCATTTTAAAAAGGAGATTCTTATTGCATATTTCTGAGGGTTGGTTTTTAATTACTGGATCCAGTTGAAAAGTGCACCATATCTAATTACCATTGCTTATCTAGGCCATAATTCGGCTCTGCTGGTACAACTTATACAGTGCGTATGAAAAGTATGGAATAAATTCATTTTACTGGAAACGTTTAGTTTTTTGCAAATATCCTGGGACACGTCAATTTTATTTGATAAAAGCACACATTTTTATAGCAAATTCAATTTCTGGCCGTCATTTGTTTTTGAGTGATGACATCATCATCTTTTTTTTAATGGCAACTCCTATGTTTTTTGACGGATTCGGATAGAGGACATTTTTCTGCGTATGGCACTGTAAAGAAAGTGGCATGTTGAAGAGGAAAGTGTTCGAGATATTTGAGAAAGTTTCAAAACCATGGAATAAATTTGTTAAAATGAAAGAAAAAGAAAAACGTAGAATAAAAATTATAGATTAGAGAAAAGCCACTTTATTAGTTACAAATTAAATTATTTTACTAAACTAAAATAAAAAAATAATATAATTACAATAAATGTTCAAATTGCTGTAATAAATTGTATTATCTGTCGCATTGACTGACAGGTGCCTTATCTAGCCACATGCTCTCCTTAACTGTACTTGCATTTTGCAATGGCCCATTTAACCGAAAAACAACGATTGGAGATTTTGATGATGGTCGGATTCGGAGATTATACGCGTACCCATCATCAAGTCGTCGCGCTCTTCAATGAAAAGTATCCCGAAAGACCTATCACACAATCAGCAGCGAGTACAATTGAGAAGAAGTTTCGGGAAAATGGAAATGTCAGAGATATTGTTAAGAGTGGACGCTTCAAAGTCGAAGAGAATGTTAAATTGAATGTGCTTTCACACGTGCAGGAAAATCACCATGTAACTTGTGGTCAGATTGCTGCGGATAACCAGATAAGCATTTTTTCGGTATCATGTATTTTGAAAAAAGAAAAGTACCATCCGTATAAAGTTAGTTTGGTGCACGAATTAAAAGAGGATGACTTTGATTGGCGAATCCAATTCAATGATGAACAATATTATTGAAAATCGAATACGACTGATAGACATTTTATTTTCCGATGAAGCAACATTTCATTTGAACGTCACTGTCAACAGACAGAATACAAGGTATTGGGCAACTGAAAATCCACATTGGATGATGGAAGCACATGCCCAATTTCCACAAAAAATTAACGTTTGGGTTGGTATTATTGGAAACCGTGTGATTGATTGGACCGTTTTTCTTTGACGGTAATTTAACTGGAGATATGTATCTGACCTTCCTTCGAGATGACCTGCTCTTGCCGTGTTGTTTCCAAACCATGAGGATCCTGACCTTCCACATCCAACAATTTGGTATCAGCAAGACGGAGCTCCATCACATTATACAGTGGCTTTACGGAATTATCTAAATGACGTCTTTCCTCAGCGATGGATTGGAAGACGAGGCAGAAAAGCAACAAAATAAACCTCTACATTTAGGCGACTTAAAAAATCAAATACGTATGGTTACTACATCAATTCAGGCGAGCGTGATCGAAAATGTTGTAGAAGAATTTTGGAATCGGCTGGCCCATTGTCAGGAAGTTAACGGACAGCAATTTCAACATTTATTGTAATTATTTTATTTTTTTATTTTAGTTTATTAAAATAATTTAATTTGTAACTAATAAAGTGGCTTTTCTCTAATCTTTAATTTTTATTCTACGTTTTTCTTTTCCTTTCATTTTAACAAATTTATTCCATGGTTTTGAAACTTTCTCAAATATCTCGAAGATTTTCCTCTTCAACATGCCACCCTTTTTACAGTGCCATACGCAGAAAAATGTCCTCTATCCGAATCCGTCAAAAAACATAGGAGTTGCCATTAAAAAGAAAGATGATGACGTCATCACTCAAAAACAAATAACGGTCAGAAATTGAATTTGCTATAAAAATGTGTGCTTTTATGAAATAAAATTGACATGGCCGAGGATATTTGCAAACAACTATTCGTTTCGAGTAAGATGAATTTATTCCATACTTTTCATACGCACTGTAGTATATCACAACACTAACTGTAATTATAGGAAACATGCAGGACTGGTAATGAAATAAAAACAAATTATGGTCATGTGAAAGGACAAGAAATATAAAATGGTTTAGATCCGTGCTGTGCTGGTAAGTAACAACATTTATTTTACATAATTTTATTTGTCAAAAAATTGTTTTTACAACTATGATATGCATTTTGTTTTCTTTTAACAATAAGCATTGCAGACGAAATGGCAAACAAAACATGTAAAAGTTTCAACTGTTTCAAATTCAACTAAAATCTCAATTTTTACAAACAAATAGCACTGATGTAACAAGTTGAAGAGAACTAAGCAGACCCACGTAAATAACTACATAGCTATGCTATCGTAATCCTAGAAACTTCTGTATCGGTACAATAATTCACTACTGACATGGTTGTGTACGTGATTCGTGTTAGAACTACCGCAGTGGTACATATTATAATAAGTATACATGTACTTAACAGGAACTTATAGAAAACTAATTACTATTTCTGCTGATTTGATACTGATATAACATAAAACACATCTCACATTAAAAATGAGTAAGATATTCAATAGGCTAGGGTTGTACGATAATATCAGTAAAATGAATAAACAGCAACAATAGAATCAATTACGACACCTGCAACTCAATAAATCATTCGCGCCTACGGGTTTCATTTTAGTACAATCCGCTTATTTACAACAAAAATTATAATTCAATGTTAAACATCTTTATAGTCACTCTCAGTGCAACTCTTTATACGGTATTAAAATGTGCAAAAAAAATAAAACCAGGTGTCAGTTAAACGATACAAATTAAAAAAGCATAACGACTATTATTCCAGAGGATAGTACTTAATGTAAATCTAATATAGACACACAGGAACATGGTATTTAAACTTAAAACACTGCAGTTCTAATTTTTAGCAGATTTTTCACAATTCCGTACAGAGGATATGTTTAAGGCATTTTTTGTTACTTTTAATGTTACACCGATATTTCCAGCTTACAAAACAAACATGAAAAGGGAATTTGAAACAAGGAGAACTTTAGAAAAGTAAAACTCATGTCTTGATATGATTCAAATAATTTATTGCTTGCCAGCAAATTGAAATAATTGTTGTAGTCCTTTACATTAATTGGTTATTTATTATTTATTTCATGAACAATGAAAAATATGAAAGCATCTTATGATTGTCTAAAAATGATTAGGTGAGGTGACAAATTATATTTGCTTTAGCTGCATGAATGGAGTTGATACCAGATTTCCATTTTCCATAGCCACTCTTATCTCGTATTATCTTGATCACATGGCATTAGTATTAGTTTGAAACATGCTATTTGTTGTCCGAGGTAGGAAACGAACTTGTGGTAAACAATACTTATAAATCCATTGCGCTGAATAAATTATAGAAAACCATCAAAAACTTTCAAATTTGATAATTTGTAAAAGTGATCAACAATATTCTTTTTGAAATGTATAGTGTTACATAATGATGAGCCTTTTATAAAGACATTTTTTATTCAAAAATTCTGAGCAAACAAATTAATAAAAAACTGGAACTTCCCACATAAATTATGATTGCTTTAAAAAAAAAGAAATTGGTAATGAAATGGTTTACTTTCAAATTTTAAACTAATACTAAAGCTATTTGGAACAGATATTGATTGCACATATGTAGACGGCTAAGAAATTGGACAATTCTTTCCTACACATTTAATATCGTCTCTGAATTGTTATTTATATCTTAGAATTAGGTATAATTTTAAATTTTATAGAAGTGAATTGGTCAATAAAACCTCGAACTAAGAATGACAGTTATACATAATTTTAAAAATCAAATGTTACGTAATCACAGGACTAGCGATGAATAACACGCTAAAAGGTATGTATGTTAAAATTCACAGCCACCTACATCTTAAACTCCCAATATTCTAATGTAAAAAGGGGATTTTGTATGAAAATTTAATAGCAAATATATTTGGCACAGTCACAATGCAATTGAATTCTAAAACTGGAAAATTTTTACATTTTCCATCGTAAATTGTGAAAAATCCGTTACAAGTCTGAAACTAAAAAGTATATCTTAGAATTGTTTCACATTTGCCGAGATTACCATAATCTGGCAGCTAACATGCGAGTTCTTTAGAAATATATCAAATTTGACATCTTACATGTGTATTATTTTCGTCTAATTTCAATTTGGGCGTTTTGTCAACCTTCAGTGTGTTAAGAAAAGTACAGTTTCTTCAGTATAACATTTATTTGTCATAAAACGGTGTGAAAGATTGTTATGAAACTTAACAATTAATGCATTAACTGGTAGTTGGCACTCAACATAGTCGTGATATATCTGTAAATAATTCCTGGTTACTATTGCATTAAAATCTATGTGGTATAAATCTGTAACAAATCATTAGTATAAAAGTTATGGGCAAGAGCCGATAATGTGCTACACATTTAAACACTGTTAAGACACTAATGTATGCTTGTTTATAAGGTGTCAATTATAAATTATTATTTGATTTTCGGATACACTTTCAAACATAATTTTTATGTATTTTTTTAAAATAGCAATTTTAAACAAAATGTTTCAAATGGTATCTTTGGCAAACTGTCTGCAAATTGACAAATTCTATAGTAATTTTCCAAAACTCCAAGTTAAGAATTATTTATATACATATACATATATAATTTAGCATAAAAAGTAGACACCCTCAGCACAGTGAAATAACTGCACGATTATTTTATAAATACTGCATTAAACAGCAATAGGCAAATTTAATCAGTACTTTGTATGAGTGCGTAACTGTGTAACACATTACCTAAACAACTGTAGCTACACCTATTATATTGTAATAACAGTTCTATTGATACTGGAAGTGAGTGACCCTGAGCTACCATTAAATGGGTACCTAATTACGAACTAAACTTATGTAACCTTTTCAACTGATAATCTGTTAAACAGAACATTTACTCATCAAAATGTTTTAAAAACCGCGATCTGAGAAGCGTCATGTTTTACTTCTAAAAATCTTCAAGTAGTAATGAGCACCCGAAAAATTCCCAGGAGGTTTGTCAAATTCAAATTTGGTAGCAGAAACTCAAACTAAAATTCTCAACATAACCCAAGACTTTATTTTTCTTAAGGTGAATACCCTGTGTAAGACTAAGAGAATAAAATTAATTTTTTATATTTACTGATTCCCTTTGCCTTTTTCACAATTTAAAAAATACAGTACTTGTTATTAAAAATTACTAAATTAATATAATTTTCATGATACAATTTTGTTGCTAGAAATAAGCGGTACTGGGATTTTTTCTGGGAAATGTCCCATCACTTTTTTCAAGTGAATATTGAGAAATAAAGGTTAAAAATTTCCCTAAATCACAACAATAATAATCGATAATGAATATGTGTTTCATCACAGACTATCACAGATTACATCTGCAATCTTTATTTATTACTTATTATCCTGTTCCCTACGAAGTAAATTATATATCGCATTATGAAATTGCTTAAAGTTGGAAACCACCTTGTTTCTCAGTGTAGTACATCAGTCGCTATCTCTCCAAACAGTCATGCATAACCGAACTGCGGATGTAATTCCTCTCTTAAGGCAGTATCAGTACACTGAACACTAGCCAATACAAAATATACAAAAAAAAAAAAGAAAAATATCAAAAGCTCAAATAAATACTAAATCACAATGTAAGTACAATTTCGTTAAGTGAAATTAATGCGGTATAAAAATCTCACTAACACTGCCTTCTTACCCTAACATTTTATTTAGCACCATCAATAACATTGTTAACTGTAACACCGTGTGTTCATAATAGAGAATGAAAAGCAGACTTTTCCCCTTCTTAGTCTTATTGATAGGCACTCCTGTTGCATTAGTCTCCTGCGCAACATTATGTTTGAAACGGATTGATACTTTGGTCAGGAGAATCGTAACTTATCTACCCTGTGTGGCCGACCACTGGCCTGTCGGCCCGCTCGAGCCACTGGATACAACAGCCACAGTTGCAGCCGTGTCATGAAATAAATACTCTACCCTACCTTACATATGTACAACAATATATATTTCTCTCTCTCCCTCTCTTTCTCTATTAAGGTATGATAAATATATTCTCTCACATAGGAAACAAAAAGTAGTTGATGAAACTTATGACTAAAAATCTAGGTGCTGATATATATTACTATCTGTATTATTATTATTATTATTGCTATATATTTTCTATGATAAACAATCTTCATAACCTAAAGGAACATAGAATGTCGCAGTATTGCTTTAGAGGATGGCACTGCGCACCGGTCAGTGGTCAGCTGTAGTGCTTGATAAGAACGAGCAAACTATTCGTGGTGCACAACATATACAGTTACTAAGGTGGAGAACTAAACACACGGAGAGAGAACAAGCATGTGCAAAACTAATGTAACAAAGGAGGCGGCATTGCTAACGGTTGTAGAAATACTTCCAGGGTCTATCCTAGTCCATCCCTGCACAATAATACTGCCAGGAGAAGTTTTACCTAAGTTATAAGAAATACCAATAAAATTTCAAAAGTAACACTAGTAATAACAGAAAGCGAGTTTGCCGTTGGTGGAATGCTAGCTCATCTACATCCATGGAAGATCATTACAAGATTTCACGATTTGTTTATCTAACGTATAAATTAGTGTTCTAAATCCGGCAGCCCGTAAAATCCACGGCCTCACATCACAGCTTGCACTCCAAATACACTTATAGTTAATTCTATCACAGCTCTTACAGTTGCCCTTAAAACAAGGTAGAAGTTATCGCCCATTACTAGCTAATTTTTTTATAAAACATCCAACTATTAAAAGTAATGGCCACGCACCGCGGGCTGCCTGATACAGAAGCACAAAAGAGTCAAGTGTAGGAAATCCTTTCCTTAGAAATCGCAGTTTCAAACCGATGTTTTGAAACTCGCGTCCTGCGACTTTGAAATTTCTGATGTGACTATGCAAGTAGCTACTGCGATCTTGAAACTAGTCATAGCTTAGTTAAAACTAGTGATAGCGACCTTGAAATTGTCGGTAGCGGTATAGAAACTGGCGATGGTGACCATGAAACTATAAAAAGCGGTCTTGAAACTGGCAGTTGTTACCTTGAAATTTACGCCCAAAACCAAAAACCATTGTTTTACGTAAAAAGAGTCCTAAACAAAGAGCGAGTCATGCTCGCTTTTAAAATTAAGAAATTTCAACATCCGCGTAGCAAGACAAAAGGTCGCTGTTGTTTGCCCGACCCCAAATTTCAAAGTCACGACTTTTGAAATCGCTATTACAAGTTTCAAAGTCACGATCGCGAGTTTCACAATTGCTATCATACGCTTCAGGGTCATACGTTTCCAAACCGTTAGTGTTTTTATAAATCATCACTACGAGTTTCACATTATATTAACAAATTTCAAAGTCAGGTCGATTGTGAAGCGGGCATAGCGAGTTTCAACGCGGCTATGGCGAGACGTGCGAACACTATCACCATTTGCGACTTCAACTCGCCATTTTTTGGAATCGCGTAATGAGTTTAAAAGTCACGATCGCAAGTTTCACAATTGCGAGTATATATTTCAAAGACATGCGTTTCCAAAACGTTAGTGATGCAAATCGTTAATTACTGCTATAATCACAAATTTTAAAATCCGGTGAATTTCGTCGTCGTTACAGCCAGTCTAGACATCGGCATATGACATCAGATGGATTGCTCATTTACGACTACGAGTTTCAAAGCCGCGATTACAAATTTCGAAGATTCGATCGACAGAGTCGCAATGGTGATTTAAAAGTTACAAATCTTAAAGTTGTGAATTCTAGAATCGCCATAACGTGCTACAAGTCACGATCGCGAGTTTCACAATTACGAGCATACTTGATCAAGGTCGTACGATTACAATACGTTAGTGTTTCTCAATTGGAATTGCGTTTTTTGTGTTACAAACATGAATTTCTAAAAATTGTAGATTTCGAAGTTGTTACGGCGAGCTAGAACAAGACTACTAGAAGGCAATTACGCAGCTGCGACTGCAATTGTGAATTTCGATCCCACAGTTACAATGGTAACTTCATAACCACAAATTTTTAAAGTAACGACAATTGTTATCACCTTAACGGATCATACATTTCAAAATAGACGTTGATATACCTAAACCGTAATTGCAGATTTCATGCAATTCCCAATTGTAGCTACTGCGAATTTCCAAGCCTCACCGCCATGATAGTTCGCGGATCAAAGAAGAGTTTGTAAATCCTAAACGTTACCGGGAATCTAAAATCGCAATCGCCTGCGGGGGTTTCAAAATTGCGAAATGTCAAAATCAATATCGGGAATTTCACCATTAGAAATTTCAAAATCACAATCGACACTGGAATATTAAAAATCGCAATCGCCATAGGGTGTTTCAAAAATGCGGATTCTAAGAAAAAGGCGTTCTACCATAACCCTTCTACACTTCTATAGTCTGATAACTATCGCTAAACGTGATTGCTAATGCGACAGTAGTATTATAAAAATTTTGGTGAACAATATAGGTATTATCTTATCATACTATATATAATTAGCTAGTATAGTACACAAGCTTAGCTAAGAAGCGTCAGTCTAAGGAACTATGTCACGGGCACTAGTGTGGACTCTCCTCCTCTGTGTCTAACGGGCTGGGTGACAAGAACTTCCGCACATACTTTGGGTAGTGAGTCTTCTCGTGCGCTTTCAGAATAGTGGAACGAGAGAACGTCTTGCCACACAGAGCACAACGGAACGGCCTTTCGCCCGTATGCACTCGACAGTGGTCCTTCATATGGTGCCGAAGCTTGAAGGCTTTACCACAGAATTCGCACTTAAAAGGTCGGTCCCCAGTATGTACTGGTAGATGAGCTATAAGCGAACCGACGTCGGGAAAGGATTTACCACAGAACTTGCACAGAACAACACCAGCACCATCACCAGCAAGCTCCAGATCCATCGGAGTGGGTGGTTGGTCGGTAGGGTCCGGAGGCTCTGGGTGGGCCGCTGGGCCCCTGCCGCTAAAATGGGACTCCATGAGGTGCAGGGGCTCCGGGAAGCCCAGTGTCGCTGAATGTTGCAGTTGTTCGCGGTACTTAAGAGTTTCTAAGCTGTGAGAGAGTATGTGGCGGGTGAGCTTGCTCTGGTGCGGGAACGAAGCCCCGCAGTACATACAGGGGTACAGCCGGGGCGAGCCGGCATCCCCACGATCCAGATCCTGTAACCAAACAAACTTACATCAACTTCTTGCTGTGTGCTTGTGGAACATCTGCCTACCCTGTAACACTACTACAAGAAGTTGACGCTCATTTGTTTGGCTGAAGGTGTGGATGTCTGAGAGTGCTGCTCCCGGCTCACCAAACTGCACATATATCTGCACAAACAGCTTTATTCCAAGAAACGAAAAACAAAATGTCCTAAGCCAAAATGAATGTCAACTTCTTGACAGCACATTCAGAAATTCGTACACTTAGCAGCACAGCTTCGTATTTATTAAATGGTAGCAAATACCATAACTAAAAGATTTTCAGAAGATACAGATATGGTTGAAAAACTCACCGGATCATGTGGATGCCTTGGGTATTCAGAGGAACTCTCACCGGTGCTTTTGTCATCTGCTGATCCACCTCCCCAATCCACTTCTTTTTTCAGGGACTGAAATATAAAAAAAAATAGTCAGGTTAATATAGTGGTAGCGAATATGATTTGTGTATTAACAATTATGCATAATAATAATGTAGATGATGAGTGCTCACGGCGGCACCTAAAATGTATAGGCGATTTTCTTTATCACTAAAAAACGTGCGTTATTTATTATAAAAGATGTATCAGCGTATAGGTATTTTCGGAATATAAAGGAATGCAATACAAAATAAAACATATCGCCATTTTACAGCCAGTGTAAAAAAATAATAATTGGTATAATCTTGTACGCCCATCAAAATCGTTTTCATAGAAAATCAAGAACAAAGTAATGAAATAATTTTGTTTGGGCAACTGGATACTGATTTTCCTTGCTGAAATGACATGTAATACAATCACTTGATATACAGCATTGTAATTGTTTCATGTAAATCATTCTTGAAACATAGTTAAACATGTAGTTCGACAGCTTTCAACATTTAATTTATTAGGATAAATACCAATCATACATATATATTATAACTGTGGAATATACAGGGTGGTTGATTTGTCATTCCACACTAATTTATTTCGTCAAAACCAAATTGTTCATAAATTCAAAAACTAGTCTTATCAATAACCTGATGCGCTCTTTCCGACTGTCTACGATAGAATGTTGTAAATTGTAAAACAAACGAGCAGCAGTTTGAAGATTTCTTGTTTTAAATGAAACACCCTGTATTTTGTTGAATATTTGGAAATTTTATTAAATTCTTAACATTGCATCGTTTTTATTATTTTCATTTAGATCATAAATAATGTCATAGTACTGCCTTTGGTTCTCCGTAGATAAATGTGGTTTCAGCATGACGGCGTGTCACTGTATCATGCACAACTGATAACGAACTTCTGCGGCAAATATTTGGAAATAATTGGATTGGAAATAAGGGGCCTCATTTATGGCCTCCGAGATCACCTGATCTTTCAATATTAAATATTACATTTCTTTGATTGCGCCTATAAATGTAATGTTCCCGCTTTTTGTTGAGAATTGAATCTCCAAAGCCTACTTAGGTAATTTCTTTGTCTTACTACTATGACATTAATTATTCAAAAAAAAAACAAAACATGAAAATGTACAATTTAACACGCAAATATCCAACAAAATACATGATTTGCCATTAAAATAAAGTTACATTCAAATCGCAGTTGTTTTGTTTTTTCAAGTGACAACATCGGTTGCGTAGCGGAGCACTGCGGACGCCGGTCAAACGGTATTCGTAGTGCAGCACAATCCGCGCCGTTCAGGTACTTGATTGTATGAACCAAGATAGTGGCATATACAACCGGTTGTGCTTCGGAGGGGGTACGTAAAACAGTCGGTTCCAGTTGTCATACGAACATCCTTGACAATCGTAAACCATGTAGTGGAACTTCTCTTCTCTGTTCGACGACTTAGGCTAGCCTCCTGCCAGGCAAACGTACAAACAGGGCTCATAGAACCTACTCCATTGTAGGTAATTAACAGGCCATTGGCTATACACAGAAGAAGAAGAAGAAGAATAAGAAGTGACAATATTTTGTTGTAAGGAATGCGTAAAAAATTAGTTAGTTTTTGCATTTTTAATTAGATGGATTTTGATGAAATGAATGAGTTTGTATAGAAAAATCAACCATTCTGTATACAGAATAACCTCAAAAACGAATTACCATTTTAGGAAAAATACCCAGCGACAGTTGCAGTAGTAAATTCCTAGATGAAAGAAACTGCAGAAAATTATGAATGTAAAATTTTACAGGAATCTCCAGTCTTGTAAACATTCATTGAGATATAGTATAGAGGATTATAAAATGTAGAAATTATAAGAAACTGTCGACTTAAATGAGATGGAAAATTACAAAAACTTGTCCTCAATTTAAGTTACATACATTCTATAGATGCACAAAGTTAAAAAAATGAAAATATTTTAAGTAAATGATTCTGGCAAACGGTAATGCTTGTATTCGAGACCATCACTCGCTTTATTCAATGCGATGTTAGCAGTAAATGCTACAATTTTTAAATAATTGCTTTCCAAACGGCCGGTATTTTCCACCAGTGTACCTGAAAGTCTTTTTGTAGCATAAGCGTTTGCAAATTATTAATTTAAGACTATTTTGGGGTTTCTGGTGATTTACTATATTGAATAATTCTTCATACTCCTAATATTTATTTACCTGAATACTTATTATTTATAATTAGGTATAATCCTAGGTAATATATTTCAAATACATTTTATACAATTTCTCGGTTTAAAGTAATTTAAGGTATTCTTAATGCTGTATACAAGGGCTAAATACCTTGTATATAGCATTAAGAATACCTTGTATAAGCCAATTTGAAAAATTTAGTGTTACCTTCAAGTTTAAAGAGATCGGAAGCCGACCTGGCATTCGAAATTAAATGTACCTTTTTACTTTTGTAAAGCTAACTGCAGCCAATATAAAAGATAATACGTATAATATATGACAAAAATAAATTGGTTACAAAAACTTGGCATATTCTTATTTTTAAATAAATCGTAACATCGCGATTGCGTGTATTAATTCTTGAAGAATGGTAGTTTGTAATAAGGTTAAAAATCATTAAATTAAGCTCACATACAGTGCGTCCCACTTAAGAGTGTAACATCCTTATATCTTTATTAGTTTTTATCAGAATTAAACCAAAATTTTCTTAAAGATAGAACAGGTTATGATTTACTTATGGTCATATTTTTGTGGGTTTTTGTGTTTAGAAAACCGCGCTTTGCCAGCTTTGTTTGAAATAAAACGTACGTAAGTTGTCAAGTTGTTGCTTATGTTTTACGTCAAACAAAATTGTCAAGCACGATTTTCTAAGTACAAAAACCCGGATTTAAGCTTTTTGGACAATTCTGAACAACTCTCATTAGTAACATTTTCCGGTAAAAAATGCCTAATATGATTTTTGAATTTTTGCCCTTTATTTTGGTATCGCAGGAGACTTTGCATTTAAAGGGGGCGAATTGTAGTGCCGCAAGTAGATCGTAATTTTGGTTCAAACCGGATAAAACTTAATAAAGATATAAGGGTGTTACACTCTTAAGTGGGACACACTGTATATGAGCTTAGTTTAATGATTTTTTAACCTTATTGCAAACTACCATTCTTTTATATTAGATTGTTATTGCTGTATACTGTACCTACTAATATGTTTCTAACTTGTACATAACATAATGTTACATTTTTAATAAATCCGCAGTTGAACAAATTAAAGTAAAAAAATAAGTTCTATACTTGAGAAAATGTTGGTTCAAATCAAATAAAAACTAATAAAGATATACGGGTTAGACTATTAAGTGGGACCCACGTATATTTATCATTAGCTCTTATGATTGTTTCGCTTTCAATCTTGGTGTTTTATCTATTAGTTAAAAAAACCAAGTAGACACGTCGCATGTTAACGTAGCTATGGTGGCAATAGAAAACCCCAATTTTGAGTCACTGTAGTTGTTCCTTAATTGTACATAAATATGATAAATTATAAAGATTATCTTCTAAAAAATTTATGTCATTAGACAATTTCAATTTTGTATGGACTTTTTCCACAGAGCCCTTTCGTAAGAATGGCTGAAATTTGAAATCCGCGGAATGTTTATTCAATTTAAATCGCTGGAAAACATGGCACAAAGGGAGAGATAACACCCCTTAAAACAGAAAACGGCTAAAGTTAAGTAAGCCTTACTTTAAAAAATCCTTAGATTAAACAATAATCAATTTCCGGCATAAAAATTTGATTTAGCCACACTAGATCAGCCCATTTTCTTTCCACCATATAACTGTTCTTACTTATTGTTAGTTTACTAAAGAGCTACCTACAAGGAAGCAACTAATCAGTTTTTAACCACATATCAAAATCAGTTTTTAACCACATATCAAAATCATAATTTCAAAATCAAACCACACTGGAAATTATACATTTAAATAATTTTTAAGTCAACATTCTAACCAAAAACCAACCACTTTCTTTAGCAAATAGATATTTATATTTTAATAGCGGTTTTAATGTATTTTTCAAAATGTTATACATATATAGTGCGATCGTAAAATGTCCTCCCTCCCCTACTAACTTTTGAACGACTTCATATTTCTTCACAAAATTTGGTGTGCTTTAATGGGAGGCTAAATACTACTTTTCAGCCCATATTTAAATTTTATATCTTTCAAAATGGCGGCTAGGCGCCATCTTGAACTATTTTTTTAAATGGCAATGGGGGTCAAGTGACACCTTACTTGAAAGGTATTTTAATTCTGTCAAGTTTATGGAAAAAACTAAGAATTAAAGCAAAAAAGGTTTGCTTTCGAAATGTTCACCAATGAAGAATTAAGAAGAAGAAAAAGAAGAAGAAGATTTTAAAACATAACTAAACTTATTTTATACGACAAAAACTGAATAGTAATACTATTTTAATAAATGTTCAAAGTGTGCTCCTTGAACTTCTTGGCAATAGAAAAACCTATTTAATATCTCTTCCCGTACTTTCTGGAAAGTTTCAACTCCGTTTGCCTCTGCTATTTTACATCGTAAATCTAAAAGGAAATCGGTTTCGGTTTGAAAAACTTTCGATTTAAGATACCCCCATAAAAGAGTCCAATGGAGTCAGATCAGCGGATCGCCGAGGCCATTCTGTTGGACCACGATGACCAATCCATCGTCGAGGATACGTTGCATCGAAATAATTGCGAACTTGTCTGCTAAAATGCGGAGAGCGCCATCTTGCTGGAATATGCTATCCATATCAAATTCGCTTGTATTATTTTCAGCAATCTCAACTATTAACAGATGGATGACGTTTTCCAGCATGTTTACGTACAATTCCCCAGTAAGGTTTCTGTCGATAAATAAGGAACCTACGATATGGTCGCCAAGTATTCCTATCCACACATTCAATTTTTGCTGAAATTGGGTGTGACCTTCCCAAAAAACAAGGGGATTTTGATAGCACCAATATCTTATATTTTGTCTGTTAAACCCATTTAAAAAAAATGTACATTCGTCACTAAAACAGATATTGCGAAGATAGGATGGGTTTCTTCGAATGGTTTGGGTCATGGCCTCACAAAATTCAATGCGTCTATCCGGATCATCTTCAATCAACTGGTGTAAAATCTTCATTTTGTATGGATGGAACTTGCCGTTTGAAAACCTTTTTGACAGTGATCGCGGATACATCACATATCGCAGCTACATGTGAAGTTGATTGCTGAGAATGTACTACCATTTCACCGACTATCCGAATTTGTTTGTGTTCTGAAATTGCCGGTCGTCCAGGGTTTTTCTTGTTTTGCACACTTCCAGTGTTAATAAATTTTAGCACAAGTTCTCTTAAATACGTCCTCGAAATAGGACGGTCGGGAAAACGTTCATTAAATATTCTTTCGGCTTCGTGAAAGATTCGATTGGCTTCAGCAAAAATAAAAACTACTTCAGTTTTTTCCTGCAAAGTTCGAAAATTCGCCATAATTATTTCTAGTATCACCGGTTTTATCACTCAATATGCAAACATGAGCAAACACAATAACTGAATTAAAGTGAAAGAACAGAAAGACTAATTATTACAATTGTTTTACTTCTGTTGTTTCGGCTCCTACATTTTTTTAGCGTTTTGTTTAATATCAGAAACGAATAATGTGGAAGTCTGTGATTTGTTTTTGAATCTATAAAATTTTCCCAAAATATAGAATTATACTCTACCCAAAGAGACCTTTCGAATGAGGTGTCACTCGACGCCCATTGCAATTTAAAAATATTTCAAGATGGCGCCTAGCCGCCATTTTGAAAGCTATAAAATTTAAATATGTATTAAAAAGTAGTATTAGCCTCCAATTAAAGCACACAACATTTTGTGAAGAAATATCAAGTCGTTCAAAAGTTAGTAGGGGGAGGACACTTTATGACCGCATTGTATACCGTTTGCATTGTATAAAAAGAATCTGATACAGTCTATGCAATTTTAATTTCTTTCGTCGGGCCAGGAAACAACTATTTATCTGAAATGTGTCTAACAGCTGGTATAATAATACATAATCTAATAATAGTTATTAATTACTATTTTTGTTTTATGTTAGACTGATATCTGTGTCAACTCAGTGTTTAATTACCTAGGTAATACTCGTTTGATTTTTTTGCCTAGATTTTACATTGTGTTGTAATTTCAGTTTAAAGTCTCGATTTCCTGTGGCAATTATTACACAGTTATTTGAAACTAACTGTTAACACAACAAAATTAAACAGAATTGAAATTAGAAATTCTCACATTATGAATAAATTAAACAAACAATATTTTTAGTGAATCTAACTCCAATAGATAATTGACGATTGCAAAGATTAAAAAAGGCGGTGTTTTTGTATTTATCGTGAAATTAAACGTAACTTTAAACCTACTACGCTGTCCGCGTTTTACGCTCAATAAATTTAATAACCCTATTCTGGGTCTGAAACTGATTTAAAATTGATAAGATAATGATATTAACAGAGGACTTAATATTAATGTCAATATAACCTACTTTTTCAGCACAGTATCGCAAACGTGGCAAAAAATTGCCCAGCAATTAATTATAAATAGTTAAATGGGATGAACGTGTACGGAGAAGGATTTTACGGAAATCATTTACTTGCTGAAGCAAAACGACTTATTTCCAATTGTTTTTGAATGCAGGACATTTCTGATTAGTTAAGTATGTGCTTAATTTACGTTTTTGATTAGTACAAGCATCGCAAGCTGCAGATAAAGTCGGTCTATTTGATTCTGACGCCTATCGAATTAGTAGCAACCTGGAAATGAGAAGTTGGAACTTCTCTTTTAAATAAATATCTATTATTCGTATGAAATATAAAGTCAGAAATATTTAATCTGTTACAATGAAATACAAACATTAATTAAATAAAAGCGAACATTTAAAGTCTGCAAATAACGAATTTAGCTAAGTTATTGTTAAAAGCCATATATAGCATTTACGTTGAATCTTCATAACAGTAAGTGAAACGTTAAAAAATTAATGACCGTAACGTATAAAAGGCTGTATGATTTGATTAATGAAGATTTAAGAATCGATAAAATAATAATTATTTGTAGATGATAAATATTTTGGATTATTATTTCATTAGTAAGTAATGTTTGTGTCTCATCTAACAAACTAAATACTTTATTGCACAACAGTTGATGTGAATGGCATAAATATTTGGAAGGGAATATTCAACGGTTAATTCTAGATGAGAGGTTAATCTAACACTCGTCTAGTTCAAATGGACAGACTTGACTTTAAAATTAGATGCTGCGTGCAGTTGTTAAAATGTGAGATAGCAAATAAATAATAGCTGGAAGATAAGGTAGAAAACTCAAAGGCCAAAATTATATTTATAAAATTAAGTAGGCTATTGACTATTAATATTCAATATCATGATAGCTTAAAATTAAATTCATAAAGTACCTAGATTATATGAGGATTCTTCTGGAATATACCTGCAATGCCTTTTCTAAGTGTGGTTTCCCAAAAACAAATACTGTGGATCTTCTTATTGAAAAAAATATATTGGAACACTGTTTACATAAACTAAAAATACACTTTTTGAAGGTACTGCATGAATAGGTACATATTTTTACCATTGCTTCTAATGGCTTTACAAATTACAATTATAATGTTCTAATATGCAGAGCTTTAAAAAATCCAGAATAAAATAAAAGATTTTTATACAACAAGGTATGTGTAATTCCAAATTTCTCTTAAGGACAAAGGCAAAATATTTAGCTTAAATGGTGAACATTAAATTTGTTTATTACACTCGCGGAAGTCGAAAGCGATAGGCTTTACAGTCCAAAAAGTTTGAAATAAAAAGAAACGCGTCTTAAAAATTAAAAAAACTTTGAACTGTGGGCGGATGTAACTACAATTTTAACTGCTTTTGTTTTAGCCTCTTTACATCTTTAAAAGATGCTCATAGCTAAATGACAACACACTGTTAGATAGAGAATACTATTAAAAATGTTTTTGAAATGTTAAAATTGCTAAAATGCTAGAATGGCAAATAATTGGTAAAAATTATGAAGAAAATTTCAAACACTAAAAAGTAATTGATTTCGAAAAAATTACAGGAACTATGAAAATGGATTCCTAATGAGTTATTTGAATGAGAACCGGAATTACTTAACCCTTTGTATATTAGCTATAAACGCAGATTTTGGATATATTACAATATGTTTTTACAGAAACTAGTAATATGAATGTCAACAATTTACTCAAAAATTGTATTTTTTAAGTAGATATAAAAAAAGATAAATATTTGGTAGCAAACCGTGTTTTCAATATGTAAAAGTTACAATTGAAGAATCAATTTTCAAAAACCGCTTAGAACGTTCTTTTAAACTATATATCTACGGAAATAAATTTGTTCGCATTATACTAAAATAAAATGATACCGGTTTTTGAGCTTTTTGGGATGTTCTAATAATGAATAGTATACAGGGTTGCAATCCATCAATGCCCAATATTGGCACTATTAAAATTATTTAGACATTTCTCTTTAAGTGATGTAGTGCCAAAATGCGCACATTTAAATAGTACATTATAATACAAGTGTATAAGCCTTTAAAGCACGCGCGACGGGTTTAAAAGCACGAGGCAAAGCCGAGGGCTTTTTAACGGAGCACGTGTATTATACGATATTTTTTATTATACCTGCACTACAATCTGAAAATTATAAAAAAAAAGAAATTGAAATTCCTTTTTAGGAGTAATCTGTGTCATTAATCGTTTTTCAATTGTTGTTGTTTCGTTGCTATGTATATTTAATATAAATTTGTTGATTTGTGAAGTTTGTTTCGACTTTGTGTTCGTGAATTACAAAATGAACGAATTTGGAACGATTTTGGATATATTACAATATTTTTTACAGAAACTAGTAATATGAATGTCAACAATTTACTCAAAAATTGTATTTTTCAAGTAGATATAAAAAAAGATATATATATATTTGGTAGCAATTTGTAGAAGTTACAATTGAAGAATAAATTTTCGAAAACTTCTTAGAACGTTCTTTTAAACTATATATTTACGGAAATAAATTTGTTTGCATTATACTAAAATAAAATGATGCCGGTTTTTGAGCTTTTTGGGATGTTCTAGTAATGAATAATATATATAATATACAGGGTTGCAATCCATCAATGCCCAATATTGGCACTATTAAAATTATTTAGACATTTCTCTTTAAGTGATGTAGTGCCAAAATGCGCACATTTAAACAGTACATTATAATACAAGTGTATAAGCAAGCCTATAAAGCACGCGCGACGGGTTTAAAAGCACGAGGCAAAGCCGAGAAAAAGGAAATTGAAATCCCTTTATACACTGACCGGCAGAAAAAACCGCCACCCTACAGATTTTCAATATTTCGATATTTAATGTTACGCTGTAATATATTTAGACATCTACAACCAATTTGTGAATGTAAAAATGCAAAAGACTATTAAAAATAAGGTAAAACCCATCTTTTATAATGTTAAACTGTCACAAATGCGCTTTGATAGTGATTTGTTCGATTGTTTATCTTACAAACAATGACTCCCGTTCAATTTTTTAGCAGCTGCATATGTCATATTTTTGTAATTGTTGATCAGTTGAAGGTGGTTAAACTGTTCTTTGTCGCACACGATGGTTTTAAGTGCTATAAATGTTACTAAAGCAGTAGCTTTAATAGAGGATGGTCGTTCCATGTCCAATGTTGCTAGAGTTCTCGGAGCAGCCCGTTCTACTCTCCGTGGTGCCTTAAGATGTTATCAAGAAACTCGCAGCTTCATTAGGAGACCTGGTTCGGGCCGTAGAAGATCCAATCCGTTGTGTGATGACCGGTATATGGTCTCGTTGATTTTAAGAAATAGGCATTGCACCGCTGTTGAAGTTCGACAAAATCTTCAACGAGTGCGGGATGTTAATGTCAGCGAAAGAACGGTTAGAAGAAGATTTGCCGAAGCGTGATTATCTGCTCGTAGACCACTGCACGACCCAGAATTGCTCCCGCAACATCGCATAGCCCACCTGAGTTTTGCTCGACAACATCCAAACTGGACTGAAGAACAGTGGAGTCAGGTTCTCTTTACGGACGAGTCGAGATTTTGTCTAAGAGGTTCTGATAGACGTGAAAGAGTGTGGAGGAGGCCCGAAGAACGATACGCACCTTGCACTTTTACTCCAAGGATAAGTTTTAATGGAGGCTCGATTATGGTATGGGCTGGCATTTCTTGTGGAGCCCGTACAGAATTTGTCGTTGTAGATAGGGGTTCTCTAACGGCTGCCCGGTATATCAACGAAATTGTAGAAGAACATGTGGTCCTGTTTGCCCCTTTTATTGGAGAAAACTTTCTCTTAATGCAAGACAATGCTCGACCGCACGTTGCCAGATGTGTAAGCGGATACTTGGAGGAAGTCCAAATAAATCGTTTGGTTTGACCCGCACACAGTCCAGACTTAAATCCCATAGAACACTTATGGGATAAGCTGGGGAGAGCAATCAGAGGTCGTTTAGTAGCACCAAACAGCCTAAACGAGCTTTGAGTTGCTCTGCTAGAAGAGTGACATCAAATTCCCGAAGAGGATATACGAGTATTGATAAACAGCATGCCTCGCCGACTAAATGAAGTTAATCGTGCTCGAGTTGGAAACACGGTATTAGAAGCAATAACTTTAGTATAAACTATTGATACCAGATACTTTAAGTTAATCGTCGTCTTACATTTATTTGTTTTTTTATGTTTTCGTCGTTTCTCAACTTTTATTTTGTCTAACAGGTTAAAAATTTGTAAAAACTACTTAATAAACATTGCTCGATATTAACCATTCGCCTACTTCCTGTTTTTTAAAAATAGTATGCAAAAATCGAAAACTTTTGGGTGGCGGTTTTTTATGCCGGTCAGTGTAGAAGTAATCTGTGTCATTAATCGTTTTTTCTATTTCGGTTTTATAAAGCCGTTCTAAGCGCACTGTTTTAGCTTAAAAACAGTACGTTAAGGAGGCCTATAATCGTAC
>JABXWE010024736.1:0-24323 GCA_014611495.1 Limonius californicus | reverse complement strand
ACATTAATTATTATCTAAGTAAATCTATATCAGGAGGACTCTTGGCTATTATACATGCTACAATAGATAATAGTTCAAATATTTAATTACAGAATTAGGATATAATTATTTAATGACTGCTCGTATAAGCCAAGATCCACTTCAAGTTCGTATAATATTCATATTTAGAATAAATTGCACCCATGCAATTTGAAAACTAATTAATCTGGCTTAAAATACAAACTGCTACACAACGAAATAATAGTATAAATATGTACTTTACGCAAAATTTACTCTTTAAGTTTTGTTAGTGTAATCGGCCCGAAAATAGATAAAAAAATACCTAGGTATTATACAGCAACATTAAAATACATATTAATACTTTTAGCACTTCTCTGGATTAATGAGAGCAGCTTGTGGTGATAGTTCTCATCCCGCATCTTATCAAGTAGCTCAGATTTTTAAACGGATGTTCTTGTATTTCTTAATAAAGCCACCTACGGGTAGTAATATTACAGGTGGTAACATGTTAAAATCACTGGTGAAATCCAAAGACATTCTCAAAACATCTGATGCCTCTCTAAAAAACGAATACTTGAAAAAACTTGTAGATGGTGACATACGAGTACATGCTGTGATTAAAGAATTGCCATTTTCTGACAACGAAGAAGCATTTGTATATGTTTCTGGTTATATTGCCCGGCGATATAAACCAAAAATGCTCTGTCCTGAATGCTTTCGTACAGTCTTGGGTGCTGGATATGACCATTATGCCGACTTCATTCAAGTAAAGTCAAGAAATTCTTTAAAAGTTTCATCTACGATGCTAACAATATTAAAAAAATATTGAAATTATTATACAAGATATTGTTACAACAGATCTGAAACGAAATCCACTATTAGCAGGACATGTATTAGGATGTGAAAATTATAAGAAACATGTAACTAAACAAGTAATTTTTGACTTTCGGATGATGAGTTGCATTCTGTTGCAAAGAAGAGTCTCGGAAAAGGCTTGCAGAAAAATCAAAACGGCAAGAGTGTGCTAAATTGTCCAACCTGGTTTAGTACTCAAGTGTTTGCTACAGTTTGTATAATCACTGTAATGTTAACTAGGTTTAATAAATCTCTAAAGAAATTTCTTGAATATAATCGGAATTTTCAGTGGAATATTTATCTACTTTTCAGTGTCTCTCAGATCTCATCTTTTTATTCACTAGCAATTCTAGTGCCCGGCACTCCTGCAAGATTATACCGTGGGTCTCTTTCTTCCTCCGTTGCGTTATCCTGTTGATGTGTGTTTCAATCTTATTGGCAAGATAACTTACAAGATGCATACATTATCCTGACTAGGTTTTCTGCAGTTTCCTAGCCTGTACAGGTGAATGCAAGGGGTAAATAATTACAAGTCAATCTGCAGCCGAAGTTTAACTTTTCTTCAATAAATATATTCAATTTGTACCGAGTTTTATATATCAGTTTCAGCTACTTAAATTGCAAACTGGTACTAGGGTGTATTGTTTAATTAGTTTATGAAAATGTTATGTACTTGTTCATTACCCTTTGATAATATAACTCGTAGACGTTGAATCACTTACTTAAATTAGTTATTTCCTAATTATATAAATAATTGAATTTTAGTAATTGATACACGACGGTTCAACACAGCTTTATTTAATAGACAACACAATCAAACGCAGACGTTATGAAGAAATTTCACTTAATTTAGACATTGCTTCTTCCTTTTTCTACTTTTAAGCGGTATTTTGCACAATCGGACTGTCATTGTTTGACGTAACTGTCAAATTTGTGGTACCTTAGCGATCCTGCTGCCATCTAGCGGACAACATTTTTGCGTCCCCCGGTCAACAATGTAAATATTAGGAAGTGACAACACCATACAAAGGGGGTGGAGTTTGGTTTCCATGCATCTTGCGCGTGTCATATCCAGTTGTCAAGCAACTGCTCGCTGGCTAAGTCCATTTTCGATTAAAGCAATTACTAGGGCGGCTTTTTGCGGTGTAGTGTGCATTAAACGAACACACTTGAAAACTATTCAAATTATGAAAAACGAATAATGTACAAATTTCAATTGCAAAGGCAATAATATCAATCTTTCACAAGTTTGTTATTCTCGTTACAACCACGACATAAATACGTTTCATTTGTTTCCGGTTGCTACGCGTATAAACGATAAGCACTCTTGATAAATTTAAACTTATATTAAAGCATATTAAATTGTCTTTCAAACAGCATATATTTTTTTTTGACCTGATGAATAGTTTCTAAAAAAATGTAGTTAAAGTCAAAAGTTTACAGTGGGCCGATTTCTATGCACGCAAGTTTATTTATCAAGTTCTAGTAAAACAATATATCTGCTTCAATTCTAATTATTTCCTTAGATAAATACGTTATTTTTTAATATGTACCTCTTGTAATTCTATACTAAATATCTACATAATTTTTGTTGTTAGGAGGGTTGCCTTAGGGGTACAAAACTAATAGATGGCGGCGCTATATAAAAATGTTTTAATTTATAAACATAGAAATTGCTTCCAAAACTATATTTTTGTTGTATGTATCGGTTTTACACTTAACGAACTTCTAATAGGTCATTTGACACTAGCTGGTAAGCAATCCCTCACTTTTTGAGAAAAACATATTGAAAGTTCAAAATTTTTTGATGCTAAACAGGTTTCAATTTACTGCATTCCCTGCGCGCCATCCCAGGGAACATAGATAACTAACCAGGGAACACAGTTTACAAATATGAAAGGTTGTATTTAAAAGGTAACAAAATATTGGTTGGAGCCTCCGCCTATCTGGGGCTCTTTGGGATAAGATATTGTCAGTTTATTACAGAATCGGTTTTGGCATCAACAATTTATTCAGTATTTCAAATTTCGTAGTTCTAGCTCAAACGGTTCATACGATATTAAAAAAAACATCCTCGGTGATGCACCCTTGAAGAACTGTATCTCTCTGAATCAGCCTTTATCTTATAAGAGCACCCTGTACATAGCGTAAAAAGCTTTTTGTATGTTTTTTTTATCAAACATCACTAAACATAACTTTTATAAGCAGTTTCTAAAAATTATTTAACCTTAATGGAGTAGCCCAAAATATTTTTAATAGTGCCTATTACAATCTGTCTAAAAATAATATTTCTAATACTTCATATAAACGAGATAGCAAGCTAATTCGTCTTAGCAGGCTCACCCTGTATAGGAAAGTCCAAAATGTATTATTGTGTTGTGATTTTTGTATAATATACCTACAACACATACGTATATCAAGTTGGTATTTATACAACACATAAAAAAAATTCTTTGTATAATTTTTTTTTATTTGCAAAGTCTATTTTATGTGGCGCCATAGAGTGGCTAAAATGTAACTTTGAACAAAAGCGCTGTTACCCACGGGCGGCACTGGAAGTAAGGCCAAAGCATAATACTTTTTTGAGACATACAGTGCATACAACTTGCTTATAACATGTTTTGACAGGTCCCTGTTGGATTCTATAAGACTCTATGGTAAGTTAAATCGGTTATAGAGACAATGTTTATAACTGCAACTTTGTAATAAAAACACAATTTTAAATCGTTGCTTATCGTCTAACTCGTTTATAACGACAATATTATGTTCACAATGTTAAATTTCTCAACAATTTTTACCTTTGCAATTCAGCAGTTACAAATTTAATTGGAAGTATGTAATCCATACTTTTTTGTGACCTTCATTTAGTATCACTTAATTACATATATCAGCTACAACAGGGCTGCAATTTTGACGGATTGGACAACGTACGCCTTTGAAAGGATGTAGGTACTATTAATGGTAAACTGCGATGTGCCGTTTGATGCATACATATGATGTGTAGAAATTGTTAAAAATCTGGTTAACGACGAGTATACCGAAGACGAGCAGTTAGAAGATAGAGAAGTGCTACCTCTGAACTTATAGGGAGGGTTTTGCCAGAATCTGCACTGTAAGAAAAACCTGGAAAAGATTTTATTGGAACTGCTTTGTGCAAAAAACAAAAATTACAAGTTTTTTGTAAACATATAAATATTGAGTAACTATGTAAATACTAAAAACAGTTTACTTCGTACTCGTAGACTCCTTGCTACAATATGGTATAACAGCATGGGGTACAGCTCCTAACAACTATTTAAAAATCATTGAATCCTTGCAAAAGAGATTTCTAAAAATTATATTCAACAAACCATTTTTGTACCCAACAAAACAACTAGGTATACCTGGACACAAAAATCCTTGACATAAGATTGCTATATTTCAAATGCATCATAATCTACCAATTTAAAAAAAAACATAAATTAGAAGATATCGACCATCAGCATAATACCAGAACCAAAAGCAAAAACCACAGCAAATTACACAGAACTGGGAAAAAAGTCGGTCAGAAGTCTGTCAACTTTATTGGGCCAAGGCTATTCAACCTAATCCCCAAAGAAATCAGATGTATAAAACTACTTACGCATTTTAAAAAGAAAATCATGAATTGGATACAAACACAAGATCGGCTCAAAATCATAGCATACGTAGAAAAATACCTCTAAGAAAAGGTTCTTCCAACAATATAAAATCTTTATATTTATGCAATCATAACTGCTTACACTCGTTAACAGGAATTCCTACTCTATAAGATACTTGTTTTCTATTTTTATTTTTTTCACTGCTCCCCTCGAAATATGTTAAGTTTTTGACAATAAATTAAGAATGTAACATAATTAGATGCGATTTTGTACTTAGAATAATAATTTAATTAAGACCGTAACCATAAAACTATGTAACATAATTAAGTGCAATCTCACATAGACTGATAAGTAGTTACTAAACTGTAGACACCTAAAGAGTGCAATACATAAATTAGTTGTAATCCTAGGAATAAGATAGCTAATAAATTCAATATTGTACCGGATTTTCTTACAAACCTCGCACAAGCTATGCTTCAGTGAGTATTAATTCAGTTTAATTAAAGCATTAAGGCACCAACTTTTTTTCTAGACGTAATCAAAACAAAAATTGTAACCGTAATGAAAACTGTAAATTTTACGAGCATGTTTTAAATAAACCTTACTATTATTATTATTATTATTATTATTATTATGTACTAATTAAAGAATTGTGTTATTATTTTATATAAACATTTATGTACGTAATTATGCTTAAGTTGTGAATTAAATGCTTAATCTTTCAGATGTTCTTAACAATAATTAGTTACATGTTATGTTATAGCGATAACTTGGTTTATAACGACAAAATTTTGTACTCTTCAATGTTGCTATATCCTAGTTTCACAGGAGTTGACCTCAAGACTGTCGGATATGTTTCATATTGCAGTAAGAGATCAGGTACCACATTTGCAGCATTTTTTTAAATCCTCAGAATATCATTTATGTTAGTTATACACCTACAGTTTCTTATTTGCAAATGTCCAATAACATACATATGTATATAATAGGCAAGGCTAGCTTTTCCTCTTTCGAGGTAGGTACCGTAATAAAGAAATTTTTACTTTTGTTGTTTCCATCAGTAAATTGTGAAAAGAAATCCTCTACTTAAAAACGGTCGACTATTGTATTTAGGTGTGTAATATTTTGTACCTTCACCTCTTAAAAATTATATATCTCTTACATTTATGGTACATTTATTTGATTTTGCGTATGCTTTACAACGTACGTATTTGTTACGTGCTATTTTTTCCTTTAAGACGGCGCAGTGCCGTTTTCTAAAACATAAATACATTTAATCTTGTACGGGCATCCTGTTTGTAACTGAAAAAGTAACAAATAAATTTTGAAAAATGTATAGGTACCTACCTATTTTGCAATAATTCTAAAATATAGGATTAAATTTTAATTTTGGATATGCGATATTTTCTATCAAATGAAATCTTATTGGATTTTAATATTTGAGATTATGCAAGTGTACCATAAAACATTTCCCGAAATTACACAATTTGTGAATAGCTAGCTTGTTACAACATTGTTGCTTATAGTCCTCCTCATACTTGCGGCGATGTACCTATTCTTTAATAAAGCTATTAAATGTGATTATTATTTGTTTATCTTGAATAGTTTTGATAATTGGTTTTGTATTTATTAAATAATAGTAATAATAATAAAAAATATTATTTTATTAATTATATTATTTTAAAACATTTAAAATAAAACATTATATTCGATATTCCTACAGTAATAAGGTCAGATAAACATGCTTGTAAGAAGCCCGGGTAGCTCAGTCGGTAGAGCATTGGACTTTTAATCCAAGGGTCCAGGGTTCAAGTCCCTGCTCGGGCGGACTTTTTTGCAAAATATTTTTCGGTTGGATTATTTACCTGATTAATTTACCTGTCAAACGTACAAATATTAATATTATTTTATGTTGTGCATAGTAGCGATATAAAATGAATAAGATTAAAACTTATGGTATAGCTATTACAACATTCTCCCCATTGATTTATTTTGCATACAGTCATTTTACATCACAACAGAAAAGGTAATACAGTGTGTGTTGTTGCATGAATAAACTTTTTATGTTGAACTTTGACTTAATAGAGAAACGTCTGAATTTTGACATTTATGTCAATTTGCAACGTATCGTGTCAGATTTTTTTAAAGCTCTCCATCGAGTTAGTTTAACTTAACTGAATGCATTTCCTTAGTTATATACGATTTGTCGTAAAATTAATTCCCAAATCTCCCCGAAAAGCGACAATTTTATCGTACAGGTAATTTATAGGTTAGGATTTATAGATTAGTAAGGTTATAGTGGCATGGACATAATCCGTTTCTGCTATTAATTACAGTTCACAGTTTTTAACTAGCCCTAAAAATACAATGACGGGCTCGGTATTAAGACGTGTGAATAATATAATAAAATCAGCAGAAGATAAAAGAGTTTATCGAGGACTTGAACTTGCAAATCATATGAAAGTTTTGCTTGTTAGTGATCCTACTACTGACAAGTCTGCAGCTGCTCTAGATGTTAATGTTGGTAAGCAGTTAACGCTGATTTTGTAGGAGTAACGAGAAGTTACAGTTTTGTAATATTTCAGGATATTTAAGTGATCCTGATCATGTACCGGGATTGGCTCATTTTTGTGAACATATGCTGTTTTTGGGAACAGAGAAGTATCCCAATGAAAATGATTATAGCAAATTTCTCAATGAACACGGTGGAAGTAGTAATGCAGCTACTTATCCAGACCACACCATTTATTATTTTGATATAGTTCCCGATCATTTGAAAGATACGTTGGATAGGTAAAATACAATAGCAGTGATTAGGGAGAACATACTTACTTGGTGCTTTTAGATTTGCACAGTTTTTCATTTCTCCCCTTTTCACTGAATCTGCGACAGAGAGGGAGTTGAATGCTGTTAATTCGGAACACGAAAAAAATATACCCAGTGATGTTTGGCGGTTAGATCAGTTGGAAAAGCACATATGTATTGCTGATCACCCATACCATAAATTTGGAACGGGTAATAGTTCTGCGCTTATACTGATTATTGTAAAAATTTACATTACGATTTATTTCTGCAGGAAATAGATACACGTTAGAAACAAATCCAAAGGAGAAAGGAATAAGTGTGAGGGATGAACTGTTGAAGTTTCATGACACTTTTTATTCATCTGACATTATGGCTTTAGCTATACTGGGAAAAGGTTTGTCAAATAATAAATATCAAGTTTTAGTACTAAACTTTGAAGTTGGTTCTTTAATGGTTCGTTTACAGAGTCATTAGATGAATTGGAAGAAGTAGTAGTGCGGCTATTTTCTAGTGTCAAAGACAAGAATGTAGAGGTTCCTCAGTGGTTAGATCATCCTTTTAATGAGGAACATTTTAAAACTTGTGGATACATAGTCCCCATAAAAGACGTTCGAAATTTGAATGTAATATTTCCTACACCAGATCTATTACAGTATTACAAATCTTCGGTGAGTAAAACGTTTTTCTGAATCTCTAAGAGTAACAACATTAGAAATTAACTCTTGTTTAGCAAGAGAATATCAATATGATGTTAAAATGACCACCAATAACAACCATTCGAAATATTTAATAGGAACAAATACTTTGGAAGTTCTTACATATTTTTATACGAGTAGGTCTAAAAGTATTATTACACATTTCTACACTGTGATACTAATGAAGGTATAATATGTGAAATCATGTTTCTTTCTGTATCTAAAAGTAAAAAGTCATTTTTAGTCAATCTCACTATTACATCTACAACTTATGTTAATCTAGAAGTAATTTTTATGCAGGGGCTCTCGGAAACCTGAAAATTATTTGAAGGGTTCCTCCAGGCGAAAAAAGGTTGATAAAAACGCATCTACAATGTTGTGATATTTCTTTATTGTGATAAAATTATAATTATTATGTTGTATATTCAGAAAAAGGTAAGTATTTTCTGCATAATGTGGCACCACATAGGCATGTAATACGATTCTGCTCATCATCAGCTTCTGATATTTTCGAATTATCGTTACCATAACTGAATGTAAGTTCACAGTTTTTTTCAATGTCTTGGCTAGCAAATATGCACAGTTTTGGAATGATGCAGTTCACTCGTATTGGTATTAAGTTACTGTTTGGTTGGCAAGAATGATTTAAGTATCTCCCTATATTACCAAACTTAGAAGGATCAATATAAGTATTTAAATGTTTTCTTCCAGAGAATTCGTTAATACAAAAAATATAATTCATTAAATTATGTTTTTTGTTAATATCATGTCTTTTAATTGCTTCTGTTTTTGTTATTACTTCTCCTGCATATTCACATATGAAATTTCCTTCTTTTATGTTTGCTGTTGTTATTAAACCCAAACCTTTTGTGCTTGATTTATTTAAAGGCATTTTTATACTTTTGTCTATTCTAATTTTTTTATTCGATGGAGAGTTGCCCAATTTATCTTCCTGCTGATCTACGTTTGTTGCACATACAATAATCTTCAGAAATTTTCTAGGGCCAAATTGCACTAATCTATGACCACATATGTTGCCATAACATTTGCAGTTTGTGTTGCATTCATATACTGGTTTATTTGAATCTGTTATGATAATTTTATAATTATCGAGAACTTTTTCTGAAGACAGGTAGTACGCACCACTTTTCAGAATGCACGTGCATTCATTCTGGATGGAACAACATCCTTCACATTTACATCCTTCTATAAATTGTTCGCTGAATTCTTCTTCTGTGTCTTGTGTGGCAATATTTTCTGGTGTATATATTAAGTCGGGCTCCTCATGATCATACGGGTCATGAAATTCCATGTTTGGTGGAGAATGGTATGCTCTTTCTAAATAAAGATAATGGTTGAAATTTTAATTCAACAGCAGATTGAAATATTCTTGTAAGTGAACTACTTAAACTAAATAAATGAGTAGCAGAAGTTGTTAGTATAATAGCTGTTATACCAAGTTATCGAAAAAAAAAAACTGGCCTTTAAAATGTATTTACTATAAAAACCTTAATAGTGTCACCAAATTAACTATGCAGGGAGTAGAACTGGTTAACGCACTATAGTGACTTCTATGGTACATTGTTAATGTCCAGATATTTCATGCTCTAATTGTTTTAAGAGTGTATATGAATTTCCTGTATAGATGAATATTCTGCACATGTATATATTATTTTTATTTTTCGTTATAAAATAAGTATGATTTTAAATACAAGCTAAAACTTGTAAAATTGCTGAGCCGTCTATAGTTAATACAGGCTGTTTTGTTGTGTGTATGTAGGTTTCACATTGATATTTAAAGTTCGTTTTGAATAACCTTGTTGTTTGAATGAATAAATGAATAATATAATTTCAAACATTTAATTTCTTACTAAATCATGGGTTAGGTAAAGTTAAATATCGGTATATACATGTTTAATTACTTTTTGTGTGATGTGAATCAATGAGTTTAATTTTGAAGGTTATGTTGAACAACATGTAATTTCTTGGTGGGAAAACACGCAATGCTTTGTCCACAAAAGAAAGCAATATATTATTTTGATTAATCTCTTATTAATTTTATAATACTAACCTCTTTAGTGCTCTTATTATTTTGTGCGTTTGTTTATTTTGCGTTAATAGGTAATACCAACCCTACCAACTCGAGTGTCCAGGATTGTGAAGGATTGAGGCTAGTTTGAATTTACCGCCATAAAAAATTATTGTTATGTTGGTAGCAAATACAGTAAACCTGTCAGCTCTTTATTTGTCATCAGTGGCGTCTCAAATCGGGATAACTCAGATATATATTAATTGTTAATAACGATTTTAATCAATAGTTTTATCTTTTTAATTAAAACAATTAATACACAATAAACTTAGAATTTAGTCTTAACAATAAGTGAAAATATTCAAATTTAATTTAACAATATTTTACAACAATTGTTCAAAATGCCCACCGTTGACATTCAAACACAAATCAACTCTTTTTTTTTACATTAGAAAATATTTTTTGCAATTTATGCTGATCTATGTTGTTTATTTCTTGCACAATGGCTTCTTGTAATTCTTCTAAGGTATGAGGTCGATTTCTAAAACCTTTGGTTTTCAAATCACCAAAAAGATATAAGAAAGATTCAAGTTTTCGTTGGAGCAACGGCAGTACTGAATTCTTCGTTCATAATCGGTAGCTAATAATTGCTGTGTAACTGTTATTCTGTATGGATACATTCTCAAGTTTTTAACCAAAGCTTTTCTGGCAGAACTGTATGATAAACCTAAAATAATGAATAAAAATTGTAACTAAAATTACAAGGTAAATTAAACACACCTACCTACTTGAGAGGATAATTGTCGAATTGATATATTGGGACTTGCTTCAATGCGTTGTCTAACATCATCAACAACCTCTTGTGTTAAAATTGTTGGTTGTCTAGTGGTTTGCCCTTACAAATACAATTTTTATTTTCAAATCGACCCACAATTCTATCTCTATGCTGAGCAAACACTTTACGAGAATTGACGACCTCAGGATATTCTTGATTAAACTGCTGGATACAAGATTGTAAGGAATAAGTCCATGATCCGTCTTCTTGACTAGTGCCACTCCGGTAATGTGCTTTTAAGATAAAAACGTTTTGTTCATTTGTAAAAGGCATCTTGTGTTCTAAAAAGTGAAGTAGGGTTAATTAACAAAGCTAAGTCAAGATCTCTGTGAAACTTACCTAAACGAGAAATTATGTTTAAAAGATAGTTCTGAAAAGAACTTTTTTTGATATAAATGTAAAGCAAATAACAATAATTAAAACGATGAGGAACAGCAGAAATCATAAATACGGCGACCATGAAATATGTATTTATAAAAAGCCCCGCCCCTATATTGATATAGCCACAACCAAGATGCATGGAAACCAAACTCCACCCCCTTTGTATGGTGTTGTCACTTGAGTTTGATATGGGCGTAACGAAATGTTGGCCGCTAGATGGCAGCAGCGTCGCTCGAGTACCTTAAAACGGCAAATTTAATTTTCGCGCCATAACTTATTGGGGTCTGGTTAATATTCAACTAAAAGAATCATTTAATTTTCTGAATTAACTTAGTTAGCGAGTTAATATATTTAGTTCAGTTAATTAGTTAAGTTACTTTGTTGTTATATTAGTAATATAATAAAGTAATGTTTATTATGCGGAAATAAGCAAAACTTATTTAGCGTTCCAAAAGTAAATAAATATATTTTTACGTAAAACAATCTTTGCCTTTTATTACACAAAATTTTTTCGAATTTTTTATTTTTCATTCAGTTCTTTTCCAGGAAATGTTAAAAAATAAAAAACCGACAATAGCATCACATACATACAGCAATAACACCGATTTCCCTTTAGTAGTCAAAAGCGTACATCCTACATGCAAAGTTCGACAATTTTTTTTGTAGATAGTTTATAAAACAAACATTTTAGATACTCGACGATTTTATTACATACTTAAATTTATGGGAACAGTGTGCTGACATTAATTATTATCTAAGTAAATCTATATCAGGAAGATTGTTGGCTGCTATACATGCTACAATAGACAATAGTTCAAATATTTACTTACAGAATTCGGATATAAATATTTAATGACAGCTCGTATAAACCAAGATCCACTTGAAGTTCGTATAATATTCATATTTAGAGTAAATTGCATCCATGCAATTTGAAAACTAATTAATCTGGCTTAAAACACAAGCTGCTACACAACGAAACAATAGTATAAATAATTTGAATTCGTACCTTACGCAAAATTTACTGTTTAAGTTTTGTTGGTAATCGGCTCGGAAATAGATAAAAAATACCTAGGTAATATACAGCAACATTCAGATACATATTAATACTGTTAGCACTTCTCTGGATTAATGAGAGCAGCTTGTGGTGATAGTTCTCATCCCGAATCTTATCAAGTAGCTCAGATTTGGGTACTGGATATGAGAATTATGCCGACTTCATTCAAGTAAAGTCAAGAAATTCTTTAAAAGTTCCATCTTGCTTTTAACAATATTAAAAAAATATTGAAATTATTATACAAGATATTGTGAAAAAAGATCTGAAATGAAATACGCTGTTAGAAATTGTAGGTATAAGCAGTCGCCACATCAGGAAAGTTAGCAGGATGTAGGACGTGAAAATTACAAGAAACAAAGTAATTTTTAACTTTCTGATGATAAGAGTTGCATCTGTTGCAAAGAAGAGTCTCGAAAAAGGCTTGCAGAAAAATCGAAACGGCAAGAGTTATGCTAAATTGTCCAAACTGGTTTACTTAGTACTCTAAGTATTTGCTATGGAAGCCCTTTATTTTTAAATTTTGTATAATCACTGTAATGTTAACTAGGTTTAACAGATCTCTAAAGCAACTTCTTGAATATAATCGGAATCTTCAGTGTAATATTTACCTACTTTTCAGAGTCTCTTAGACCTCACCTGTTTATCCACTAGCAGTTCTAGTGCCCGGCTTGGCCGGCACTCCTGCAAGATTATACTGCATTATTCTGTTGGTTTTACTAATTCATTGTGCGTTTCAATTTTACTGGGAAGATAACTTACAAGATACATACATTATCCTGCCTAGGTTTTCTGCGGTTTTCCTAGTCTGTACAGGTGAATGCCGGGGGTAAATAATTACAAGTCGATCTGCAGCCGAAGTTTACCTTTTAATCAATAAATATATTCAATTTGCACCGAGTTTTATATATCAAGTTCAGCTACCTAAATTACAAACTTGTACTAGGGTGTATTGTTTAATTAGTTTGTGAAAATGTTATGTACTTGTTCATTATCCTTTGATAATATAACTTGTAAAATTTGAATCATTTAGGTAAAATAGTTATTTCTCAATTATATAAATAATTGAGTTTTAGTAATTGATACACGACGGTTCAACACAGATTTATTTAATAGACAACACAATCAAATGCAGAAGTTATGAAGAAATTTAACTTAATTTAGACATTGCTCGTTTTTCTACTTTTAAGCGGTATTTTGCACAATCGAATTGTCATAAAGTTTGACATCGCTTTCAAATTTGAGGTACCTTAGCGATCCTGTTGCCATCTAGCGGTCAACATTTTTGCGTCCCCCGGTCAACAATGTAAATATTAGGAAGTGACAACACCATACAAAGGGGGTGGAGTTTGGTTTCCATGCAACATGTGAAATACACTAAAATATGTGACGGTAAATTCAAACTGTCCTCAATCATTTACAATCATACTGTACTAAAATATACAGGGTGTCCGCGTACTACATGTTTCTTCGATTCCTATTAAAGCTAGATAAAAAATATAAATGCAAAATTTGTTCACAATAAAGCGGTGCATAATGTATACTTATGTATATACAGAGTGCTCTGTTTTGGCTCGCAATTATATATTACTTTTTCAAGTTTTGTGGTAGTAAATTGCAATAATGTAAGGTAATGTGCCTCGCAGCCAAAAGTTTTCCTGTTATTTAACTGTTAAACAAATTTAGATGAATGTTTAAGGGATTTTGCATCTTTGTTATTGGAAGAAACTATAATTTCTCGATTTTTGTAGTTAGATATCCTTTATGTTATTCCATAATTTGAAAAAATACCAATTACACTAAGCTACGAGTATTTTAAATTAATAGTATTAGAGAATTTATGTGAACATGTCATTTTGTTTTTATGATTATTGACTATTTATTGTTGTTTATTCATTTTTTCCTTTCTCTTAGACTTCTATAGTGAAAAGTTGTTTTCATTATTGGTTTCATGGTTTGTATTTTAAACAATATCGTTTTCTTTTAGCCAGGAAGCTACATAAGTCATTTAGTGGGTCATGAAGGTCCTGGTAGTTTGTTGTCTGCATTAAAAGCACGGGGCTGGTCCAACAGTTTAATAGCTGGCAGTCGCCCTGCGGCTCGAGGTCTTGGTTTTTTTGGGATATCTGTAGACCTAACTGAAGAAGGAATGTTGCATATTAATGATATTATTAAATTAGTTTTCCAGGTATGTTTGTTACATGTTACATTATTTTGTACAAACTGTGTAACTGTTTATTTTATTTATATAGTACTTAAATATGTTGAAAAAACATGGGCCTCTGCAGTGGATTCAAGATGAACAACGAGATATATCTTCTATGATATTTAGGTTTAAAGATAAAGAATCACCTAGAAGTTATATTGCCGGCCATGTACATTATCTACATGTAAGTATAGTGCTAGATTTTACTTGCTTTGAAAACTTATGTGTATAAGTATTTTGGTTAGTTTGACATTTATTCGTTTTATATTTAAATCGTCATTAGGAATTTATCGCTATTAATGTTAAAACTAGGCAGTAATAATTGTACACAATCAAATCAAAAATACACAGAAACTGTTCATATTCTACAGTTATTAGAATTTGTTTGTCTTAATTTTGTATTGTTTCGATAGGAGTATCCATTAGAAGAAGTTTTAAGTGCAAATTACACATTATCCGAGTGGGACCCTGGGATGATTAATAAACTTTTGGACGATTTTGTTCCAAATAATGTTAGGTAAATATACTTTCACTTTCGGTGCTGCATCTTCATGCAGGAGGTAGATATTTAAGGCGATTTGGATATCATTAAAAGTGAATACCTTTAGTTATGATTTCAATAGTTGTTCAACAATTTGGTTAATATTTTCATTAATGTTTTAGGGTTGGTATCATAGCTAAGAAATTTGCAAGTGAAGTGAACGAAAAGGAGCCTTGGTATGGAACTGAGTACAAGCTGGAAAAGATTCCTGATGCTGTCTTGAACGTAAGTTAGTTTTTGGTTGGGACTTTTAAATTTGAATTTTGTTTTTGAGCAGGATTGGAAAAATTGTGGCCACTGTAACGAATTACGCATACCAGAAAAAAATGATTTCATACCAACTAACTTTGATCTTCATTCTCTAGACAAAGAAGTAAGTGATAACTTTTTGCTACATTGTTAGAAAAACTTATTGCGAAAGTATATCACGTTTTGATATTTATATAAATGTGCTTGTATTTCATTTGTGTAAATACTTTTAAATTGTTTTTTAGATTACTGAACACCCAATAATAATTCAAGATAGTGCTTTAACCAGAATTTGGTTTAAGCAAGATGATAAGTTTCTGTTACCCAAAGCAAACCTCATGTTTGATTTTGTAAGGTAGGTAAATGTTTAAAATGTAACGGTTGACGTTTTTAGTTAAACTTTAAATCAATAATGTTCTAGACTAATGCACAACTGAGACATCAGTCATGTGTTAGTCTGGAGGCTTGTATGTTAAACAGTAATTTTTAGTCCCTTGGCCTATCTAGATCCGATAAATTGCAATTTGACCCACATGTTTGTGCAATTATTTCGTGATTCATTAAATGAGTATATGTATGCAGCTGAATTAGCAGGATTAAAATGGGATTTAACAAACACTAAATATGGGCTTATTGTAAGTATTGTTGTTATCTCCATTTAATTTTCATTGTTTTAGTGTCTTTTAGCTAGGTGTAGGAGGATATAACGACAAGCAACATATTTTACTGGCCAAAATTATAGATAGGTTAACAAATTTCAAAGTTGATCCAAAACGGTTTGAAATATTCAAAGAAAATGTAAGTTTGATTTTATGTGTTGAATATTAAAGGTTATATTTGCTTGTTGTAGTATATTAGAACACTTAAGAATTTTTCTGCGGAGCAACCTTATCAACATGCAGTGTATTATTTAGCTGTTTTACTTACTGAACATTCATGGACTAAACAGGAATTATTAGCAGCAGCAGAACGTGAGTTTAGCTTATACTGTTATTGCAATTTATAAAATTCTAATTTATTCAGAATTGACAATTGAGAAGTTGGAAGCTTTCATTCCACAAATACTTTCAAAAATGCATATTGAATGCTTAGTACATGGAAATGTAAACAAGAAGAAAGCATTGGATTTGGTAGATATTGTAGAGAACCGTTTAACATCAACTGTAAACATGACACCTCTCTTGCCAAGGCAGTTGTTACTGAACAGAGAGCTTCAGTTGGAAGACGGTTGTAACTATCTTTACCAAGTAGAAAATGATGTTCATAAGTCATCCTGTGTTGAGTTGTACTATCAATGTGGACTACAAAATACCAAAAATAATATGTTGCTAGAATTGTTTGCCCAAATTATCCAGGAGCCGTGTTTTGATATATTAAGAACTAAGGTATGTAAGATTTACTAATAACAACAGCAGACAGAAAAAATAAACAGCAATTAAATATTTAAATTTTTAAGTTCTTGTAATTTTCTGATGAGTATCAGTGATGTTGATTTAGGTTTGACACTTAGGACTTTAGTCATGCTTAATAAAAATGTTTTTGTACCCAACGTAGCTCAATACAGTATCGAGCTATTCCTGCCAAATGCTCAAATCTTCTAATAATAATAATGGACTTAGGTTGTTTCTGCAATTGGCACATCAATTATTGTAGAGCAAAATAATAGACAGATACATTTATTCACCGTTTTTAACGTTTTTAACCAAATTAATAGGGGCTATGGCAGGGGTCGGCAGTTTGTCAGGTGAGCAGAGTCAAATTTTCAAGGAAACAGGATAACAAAGGTACTAGAGAGCTGCATATATGTAATATACACTCCTGGACAAAATTAACGCATCACTTATAGTAAGTGACAAAATTCAACAAAAAACCTTTATTATTGAAATTATAACGCATGAATTGTAACAAAAAACACTTTAACTAACTTTTAACAACAGTTTCAACGTGATTCAACGCTAATTTAACAAAAATGTTGCAGTAACATCTAAACTTGAAGGCACAGTGAAAATTTAAAAATTATAAAAAGATCTTCTAAAATTAAATTGAACTGTAAAATTATAACATTAATATCGGGTATTGCCTCCCCTTGCTCTTATAACTGCTTCCATTCGTCTAGGCATACTACTAATTAAGTTGCGGATAGTGGCTTGAGGAATATTCTCCCATTCAGCCACCACAGCTTCTTCAAGTTCCCTAAGAGTTGTAGGAGCAGGTATGTGCCGTTTAAGTGCATCCCACAGATGCTCTATGAGATTCAAGTCCGGGCTTTTAGGTGGCCACTCCATAACCTGAATATTCACTCCACGAAGGTAATCCATTACTTCTACAGCAACGTGTGGTCGAGCGTTATCTTGCATAAACAGGAAGTTGTCGCCGATAAATGGAGCAAACGGCATAACATGTTCTTCTACAATATTCTCGATATAATAATTTGCATTCATTGATCTCCTGTGAATAGGTACCAACTCCGTGGAAGCGTTAAAACAAATTGCGCCCCAGAACATTACTGACCCACCACCAAATGGAACTCTTAGAGAGATATTGCAGTCAGCAAATCTCTCTTGTGGTCTTATCCAAACACGCTCCGGTCAATCTGGTGACTTCAGACTGACTCGTGTTTCATCCGAAAACAAAACTTGTTTCCACTCGTCAATAGTCCAGTTTGCATTAGCTCTAGCAAAACGCAATCTAGCAACTCTATGTTCCCTGGTCAGCAGTGGTGCAATTGATGGTCTTCTGCTCTTTAAGCCTGCTTCATTAAGCCTTCTCCTGACTGTTCTTCCAGAAATCTCTACATTTCGAACTTCTGCTAGAGCTCTGCTTAACTCAGAACCGGTCGATCGTCTCGTCCTTAAGGCAAGTTGTCTAAGAAATCGATCATCTCTTTCACCTGTAGATCTTTTACGACCTTGTCCTCTTGCTCTAGAGAAAGTCGCAAGTTCGTTAAAACGTTTAACAGTCCGACTTATTGTTGACTGTTTAACGCCTAACAAATTAGCCACATAACGCTGGCTACGACCATCGTTAACCAGAGCTATTGCTTGCGCTGCTTCATGTTCACTTAAATTGCGTTGACGATTCATATGTTCAACTCTAGTTATACTGGACAGTGTATTTTATTATTTTAAACAAATGAAAATCAATCTAATGATAAACAAAATTAAACTGACCAATTTTTGTTTAACAGCTTTTTACGAAATCAACGCCACATAGACGTATCTGCAAACTGATTACCTTAAAAACGTCAAATGATTGCAATTGTTTTTTCAATAATAACAGATGAGATCCTGAGGTACCTAGATACTATACAGGGTGTCCTTTAAATGCCTTAAAAGCTTCAGGTAGAATTTTTCCTTTATGAATGCTTAATACAAATCTTCAAAAAAAGGTAGGTATTTGGAGCTTAGTTTTCTTGTACGAGAGTGTTAAAGTTCATATCTTTAAAACAATTTCATGGAAACAATAACGAGAACTTTAATGTTGCACGTATCTGCCGATAAGTGACTGACTGCCACTTGATTATGTAAAGATTAATATTGAGTTGACGCTCTAGTTGCTCTTCTGGAAGTACTGTTAAAAATGATAAATTTCGTAAATACTACATTTGACAAAAGTGCAAGGCCATGGTATTGTGATGAAAAGTAGAAAATTTGTTTTTCGACATTTGTCAAAATCTTTGATGTAATGTCGGCCTACTAATTAAATTCTCCATAAATGCAAAGACATCGTCAACGTTGCCAAGTATAATATTCTTTAAGTGTCTCGTGTGAGGAAACTAAGCACTATAGGAAGTTCGTGTTAGTGTTTTTGAGGACTGTATTTCTTACAGAAGAGTGCTACCTGAAGCTTTTAAGGTATTTAAAGGACACCCTGTATTTCATAAATTAAAACTGTGAAAATCACTAGTAATAGTAAAAGTAAAAAGTGATGGGTTAATTTTGTCCAGGAGTTTACATATGTATATGGATATGGATTTTTAGGGAAAAAAAGTTGAAGATTTTTTAATAGAAAATTTAATTAGAACGGCGTCCATGCAAAGCTTTTGATAGCTTTACTATATCTGACAAATAGCTACTTATTTTTAATTGAAAACATAATTATAAATTTTCATCCGTTATTCTGCTTCTAAGTTTATTTTGTATTTTGTTCGTAGTTGAGAATGTTTGTTCGCATGTATATGTAGAGCCAAAGATTGTGAGAATACCAAAAGCTAGCTTTTTTAATGCGTCATATGTTTCAGACAAACTATTCCATGTATCAAATATTGTTTCTATTTTAGGCAGTTGTTTTCTAGCTGTCCACTTGTGCTGACAAATCAAATTGGATTTCTCTCTTTCGAGTTCTACCAAGAGGCTCTTCAGATCTGTGAATTTGTTGCTCCACAGTTCCTTACTTTTTAAATCTATTAACTGCATCTGGAGTGAACCAGCATCTGTGTTGAACAGTGTCAAGTTATGTTCATTGATATTTATTTTGATAGGATGTACGATGGAAGCTAGTGTAGTATTATTTGCTCTGAATTGTTGAAAACGTTCACAAAAACTGTTCTTCATTTTTCTTAATACGCTGCTGAAATAAATCGCATCAAAACAAGTGCTTTTTTCGTCACGATACCGTTTTAAATTCTTGAAGTGAAGTAATTCATATCTCTCTATATCTTCGGTGAGAACTTGTAGTTTATTTTCAAAGCACTCTACTTCTTCCTATAATGTATATGCGATGTTTCCTTTCCCTTGCAACAATATATTCAAAGCATTAAAGGCGGATTCAGGCTCGTACGCAGAACGTCGATGTCGCAGAAGTACGTGAAAAGCGGTTGTTGCAAATTTACGTTCTTGTGCGCAGTAGTGACTGTATTTAATCATCGGTTTTTGCTCCTGCGTAGTTTAACGCCTATTTAACGTGATATGCACATGTAAACTGTGCTGTTTACATTAAGGTAGGAATTATTAAAATTAGAGGGATAATATCTAATGAGATACTATCTGATTTATAGTTACTTAGCACATGGTTCGTCAATGTGTGAAGTAGCTCGATCCTACCTTAGAGGACGGGGGACTGTCTCCATTATTTTTAATTATAAGAGAAACGTGCAATGCGCTTTGGGAGGTTGTTTCACCAATATATATGTCACCCCCAACTCCCGAACAATGGAATCATATTAAAAGCCGGTTTTATGACAGGTTTACTGTACTAACATTAAAAATTAATAGATACTAAGTTACATAAGTTACAGATGGAATATGCCAAACTGTCTTGGAGCAATAGACGGCAAACATATTGCAATACAAAGTCCATTCAAATCTGGAAGCAAATTTTATAACTATAAACATTTTTACAGCATCCACCTCGTGGCAATTTGTGATGTTACTATACAAAACGCACACACAACTACGTCGAAAGTTGAACTTCTACCTACTTCTGCGTCTGAGTGCCGCTGCGCATTTCCAAGTATATTTACAGCAAGCGGCGTCACGACGACGCGCGCACGAGCAAAAACAGTCGCATTTCAATGTACTTCTCCAAACTTTCTACAGCAACGACTTTCTGCGACATCGACGTTCTGCGTACGAGCCTGAATCCGCCTTAAGATGTGAAGTAATGTCAACCATGAAATGTAATTTTTGTAGCCATGTGTCTTCTTCCCATTCCTGATGTTTGATGTTTTTTTTGGCGTAGGAACAATTTTATTTCTTCTAAACATGAAGCAAAGCGTTTCAGTACGTTACCTCTGGAAAGCCAGCGAATCTTATTGTGCAGAAGTAAATCTAGGTACTCGCTATCCATTTTGTCCAAGAGTACTTTAAATTGGCGATGATAGAATGGTTTGGCCAAGATGCTGTTAGTTACTTTGATAACAAAGTTCATTTCCATAACCTTTTCATCGAGAAATGTTGGGCGCAAAGCGCTTCTTGATGTATTACCCAGTGGAACATGAGAATTTCATGGCCAATTTTTCTCCTTAAAATTGAAACTACAGTTGCAATTGATATTGCGGAAGCCAGCTTAATATCTTCGACTTGCTGCTCTGTTACATTTGAAGACATTTTGGCACTTCTGTCTTACATTGTTTTCACAGATAAAGGCAATTCTTTTATTCTTTTGGTGATTGCTTCTTTATTTTTAACGTCTTAAAGAAGCTCTTCGGATGCTTTCACAAAGCACTCTTTAATGTAATCACCATCTGTGTACGTTTTCTTTTTTTATTTATTTCCAGAGAGACCGTAAAGCTAGCATGATTGACGATATTTGCACTATGTGTCCAGTTGCTAAATACGGAACTCAACTTGTGATTTTGATGCTGAAGTTCTATAACAGCTCTCTTACGTGCGTCACTTGCCGGATATTTGCTCGCGAATGTACTATATTTCGTAGAGAAATGTCTTTCTAAGTTTGATTTCTTATTATTTGCGATCTTTTCGTGACGGATAAGACAAGTCAGAAGACCATCCAAATTTTGAATGATCGGATATGACTTGGACTGCCGACCGTCGAACGAACAGCAACGGAGTGGGTCAAGCAGGAGACGGGATGGAGGAGGAAAGCAACACGTCTGAGCACGCATGTAAAGAATATGCGTAGAGTAAAGAGTGGTAAAGAGTATGCCGTACGAGTCTAAGTTTGTTCGGCGGCTATATCTCATAAACTCATAAGTTATAAGGCTGCTTGAAATGAGGTTAAATTGGAGTTTATGTCTGAAGAGCCGCATGCAGCTCGGGAGCCGCTTCTGCCGACCCCTGGGCTATAGCTTTAACAATTAAAAATAGTTGTCTATGCTATTAAATGTTTCAATAGACAAAGCCATAGGTAACCATTATTAGTTCAGTTAACTTATAAACGTTTTTACTTAATTTTATGGAAATGGTTGCAACATAAAAAAATCGGGATTATGTGCAGTTCTTAATGCTGAGTAAATTATCTACCAACTAATTTGTTTTAACTAATCAGGAGAGCCAGTATACATAACTGTTTAATTTTGCATGGTAAATTTCTAGGCATCAAACCTAAATCGGCACTGTGTATGCAGTAAAACCACTAGGATAATTTGTAAACTTGTAATTTTAATGTATACTAAAGAGTAATAGTGAATATTTATTGAGTAACTGTGGTTGGTCTTGAGGGATTAAATAAAATGTGCCATGTTGTACACTCAACTAAATACAAAAATTTATAGCTGTAATTTTTTATTAATTTCTAGGAACAGTTGGGTTATATTGTTTTTAGTGGCATAAGGAGATCAAATGGAGTTCAAGGTCTTCGTTTGATAGTTCAGTCAGATAAACATCCATCCATTGTAGATCAAAGGATTGAGGAATTTTTAGAAAACATGCTGGTAAGAAAAGTTAAAATTGATTAATAAGTAAATATATTAATAAAATAAACATATTTTTAATTACTACAGTTATAAATTTCGAAATTAGTTTTGGAAATGTTGTTAAATTTTGAGATAGAAGTCAGAAATACCGAAATTAAAGTAGAAAAAATTTATAATATATCAATAGCTGACCTTTCTATGCTTATACCATAGGCAAATAAACACTTAGACGTCTGACGGTAATGCACTACTAGAATCAGTCTAGGTGGCGCATCTTACCAAAATTCTTACTAAATTATAGGTAAGCAAAGCGAATATTGTAGGAAAACTAGGAACAAAGCGTCGTATGGAATTGTTTTGTTGGGCCATAGGAGAGTCCAAAAGCCAGGTAAATGCGGATTATGACCATTTTGAGGTGTGTTACTCTCGGCATTCATTGTAAATAGTTTCAATAATATTTGAAAATACAGAATACCAGAATCTGGTAATGGTTAAGAAGCAAACCTAAAAGAAAAGTATTTGAAAGACAGATTTCAACAAATTAACTTTTATTACACACTTATAATGCAAACAAATATGTTAATTGTGAGATATTATACGCACTTTAAAACGTAACCTATTTTTACAATTTCTTATAAATTTGGATTCCCACGTTGTTTGCCTTTCGTACCAACAATGTGTACCGAACAATCAATTGCCTGTGTTCTTTACATGGTTCATTAATGTTTAACAACGCGGACATCGCATGATTAATATAATTTATACATAATTCATATAAAAGAGCGAGTACATTTAAATTACTTTTAATATTAGGGTAGAGCTTAAAAAATACTTTTAAAGTCAATTTTACAATAAAATTTGTTAAACTGTGTGGCGGGCATAATTTTCCATAAATTGAAATATTATCAGTGCGATAAGCCTTTTGTTTTATTAGTTCATCTTCAAGATTTGTATTAAAATCGGATGAACTTTTTAATGAGTTTCCACATAAACTGCACTTGTACTTGTATAAACATTGTTGCAATATAAATCCCGCCGTGTACTTTAGTGTACAGTCTTTTAGTGTAAAGTTATTCCCATTTTCTCTTAATGTTTCGGCATCACAAACAGCATTTTCTTCATAATTTTCGTTAAACGACGATTCTTTTACATCACCTACGCTATTTATTGTTGCTGGTGGGTCAACATAAGTATTAAATATAAATTCGTTGTCTTCGCAGTTTGATTGTGAGGTACTTTTTTTAAGTTTGAACAAAACAAACGCCTGATTGAAAGTCTGAACGTTTTGGGTGTTGGATTAACACTCACACCTCCCTTTTGCCGAAAGATCGCAAACGTATTTTCTAATGCATCCTGCGTTAGTCGTCGCGTTAATAAGTATTCTACTCCATAATTTGTTTCTAAGTCCACTTTTAACAATAAACAAGCTCTAATAGTTTGCAACAATCCGTTAAAACAATTTAATGTCAGATCGAAACATATCTAAAATTTTAAAACGGAAGGGTGTTATGTTATTTTCAAATTTGCCGCTCTGTATGAATTAATTTCCAATTTGTTTGCCGCTTCGTAAGAATTAATAACGCTATTTTAATTGCCGTTTGTATATTGGATGCAGTTTTGGTTACATTGCGTCTTTGAAGAATTGAGCATTATTAAGCTTGTTGGTGTTTTCCGTCTTGAAATAATTTATGACGAAGGAGTCCCAGATTTGTTCAAGGTTTTTCTTTGTGGGATGTTTTTC
>JABXWE010024734.1:0-28985 GCA_014611495.1 Limonius californicus | reverse complement strand
GGTCAAGGCATACTATTTGTTGGTGTCCATGGATACTTATTTTCCCTTCCCCAAACCCTATATATCATTTCTCTATCTTTTATCCCACCTCCTTGTTGCACTCATGTATTTCCTATGTTTCCAAAAAAACAGAGACGATCTGTATAGTCCATGCAACATGAATTAAACTATTGTTAGTGTTATATTCTACATATAAATAAGAGTTTCATCTTTCCTAAAAAAAAAACAAGATTGCCAGGATATAATTAGATGATTATTTTTTTTATTCTTTATGTGTGTTTAACTAGTACAGTGAAGTAAAATACATTTTGCTACAGTACCTTTTATATAGGAGAAAGTAAGTATATAGGAAAACATTCTAAAATATTTAACGTTGCGGGGTTCCCGTATTAAAGCATTTAAAAATATAAAGCAGTATCAAAACTATTTTAATAAGAATTATTTGTTCGTTGTTTAAGTATGTCTAATTAGTAATTAGTATGAGGCTTGTTCAACTGAAAGCCATCTTTGATCAACTTAGTCTTGAAAACAAATGCAATAATTCAAATGACGTTTACTAATGTTAGTAGTGTTTGTAAGCAACACATTAATAAGTTTCTGGTGTTTGAATTTGATTCTAACTTTTAAAACTTCAATTTTGAAATGGCATTTGTTGTTGAAATTCCGTCCAAATTTGATCAGCGTACAGTCCTACAATTTTATATAATACTCGAATGCAAGCGATGTTGGAAATGCATGTATTGCGTACCCAATTGCGAAGGAATGGTGAAGAAAATTTAAGAATGGGAAAGAGGGGACTATGGATGACCCGCGACTAGGTGCACGGTGTGCTGCATTAACAGAAAACAATATGGCACGTATAGAAGGTCGCATTAGAGAAAATCGTCGAATTTCAATTAGAGAAATTTCAGACATTGTTGGTGCGAGTGTAGAATCTGTCCATAGTATTGTTCGTAATCTGGGTTACAGCAAACTTTGTTCGCAATGGATTCCTCGTCTCTTTTCTGATGAACAAAAATGTTTGCGAATGGGCTTATCTCTGCAACACCTCACAGACTATAGGCAAAATGTTGAGGACTTTCTTCTGTCAATAGTTGCTGGTGACGAAACTTGGTGCCATTACTACGAGCCATCCAGTAAGTTATCGTCGATGCGGTGGAAACATTCAAGTTCACCACCACCGAAGAAGCTTAAAGCACAACCTTCTACAGGCAAGGTGATATTAACATTTTTGAAGGACCCTTGTTGTTAGAGTTTAAGGGCCTTGAAGTAAATGAAAATGCAAATCTGTACAAAGAAACTTTGAATAAGTTTCATCAAGCAATAAGAGGGAAACGTCCAGGAAAACTTACGCGTGGGTACATTTTGCTGCTCGACAATGCTAGGCCTCATGTTGCTAATGTGGTAAAAGAAAACCTTCAACGAAAGAAATGGAGGATATTAGAGCATCCACTATAGGGTCTATAGCCCGGATCTATCGCCTTGCGATTTCCATATTTTTGGACCGCTGAAAAAGGCGTTAAAAGGTCAGCATTTTGAGTCTGACACAGAAGTACAGATAGCTGTGGAAGACTTTTTCAATCAGCAGCCACAAGAATTCTATGAGCAGGGTATACATCGGCTAGTAAAACAATGGGGTAGGTAATTTAATTATGACGGTAATTATTTGTATTTAAATTGTTGAATAAATTTTGTATAAAGCAAAGATGGGTTTCAGTATAACATACCTCGTACAATAACGTTAAATACGTTTTTTTTTTCAATAACTTATATATTAATCAATATAATATGTTGTTACAAAGTGTATTCAGATAGGTTGCGTTCTACTTCAAGGCAAACATTGGCACGATTTATCATGGTATCACGCACCCTCTGCAGGATATTTTTGTTTATTTACGCCACACTAGCATAAATATGAGCTACGATATCTTCAGAATTCATAATAGGTTCGCAGTAAACTTTTCTTTCAAATAACTCAGAAAAAGAAATCGCACGAGTTCAGATCCGATGATCTAGGAGGCCATGATATGGATTCACCTCCTTCAATCTACCACGCAGGGAAATTTTCATTCAGAAAATTTCTCACTCGAATTGTATAATGTGACGGTGCAACATCATGTTGGCATCAACAATTTAATCTAACTACTAATGGCACTTCATCAAATAATAGTAGTGGTAAATTTCCATTTAAAAATTTAAGATACAATGATGAATGAAGTCGATTAGGTAGAATGTGTGATGGTGATTGAAATGTTTCTTGACCATCGTCTTCGATAAGATCTTCTGTCGTATTAAGTGAGGGTTTTCATCCCTGCATTCATGTAGTAAATGTGGATTCATCACTCTTTACAATCTTTTCAATAAAATGTGAATCGTTGTTTACGCTACGCAATAACCATTTACAAAAGTAGACTCAAATCTCTTTATTCCGGCCATCCTCAACTTGAACTTTTTGAGGCTTTAATGGATGCAGACCATTTATCCTTAATAATCTGTGAATTGTATCTTTTTGAAAATATAATTAGAAGTAGTGTACTTGGTTCCACCTCAACAAATTCAAGAACTTGTTCTTCCGCTTTAAACACAACCAGCCGAAGGAAATTAAAATAATGTTACTTATCAGTATGACAGAACGAATCATAAATTTTTAACGTTGCCACAGTCACCTAATTGAATTATGTAACTAAATGGAATGCCGGTGCAATAAAACTTATTATTTACTGTTTTTCAATAACTCGATAAACAAAGACAATAGGAAAAATTTAAACTTTTAATTTTCATTTGGTTTTAGCCCCTTGAATTGAATCCCAAAAGCTCGGCGTCAATTTTGAGACATCCGGTATATTAAACAATGAAAGTAAAAAAAATGCAAAATTATATAACTGTTCTGTTAAATGTCAAATATAAATATATAAATAATCAAAAATATTAATTTCTAAAATACATAGCAGTATCAGAAACCATTTTAACAAGAATTATTTGGGAAGACATTGTTCGAATGTAAAATTAAAGGAATTATCCAAATGTTGTATCCGTATGCGTTTCCAGTCATATTCAGTCATTCTTCTACTTTCAATATTTTCAACAGAAACAATAAGGGTTTCCCATATGTTATGTAGGTCTCTAGAAAGATTTTATAGAATTGCAGTATAATTGTATTCTGAAAACGACACTTCTTAGAGTTTCTAGAAAGTGCAAATTTTGCGGGTATTATAAGATGACTGCTCTAAATTCGTCAAATATACAGGATCTTGATGGAGAAACTGACACACTCTCACCTAATGATGTCATTTTATCCTTATAACACATACAATTTTAGTAGTATTAAAATAGCAGAAGTGAAAACTCATTTTCTTGTAATTGTTGAAACAACAAAAAACACTCAATGCTTTTATCCAAGCAAAAAATAAGAGTAATAATTTGCTAAAATCAGGTATTTACAAATTAAGTTGTTCATTATGTAATTCTGTATATACATTGGCTAGACAATTCGAAATGTAGATACCAGATACAACGGCGGAATACGTTTATTCGCAAAAACTTAAGATGATACATTTATTTTGATAATTAATTATGTCCTGCATGGATGGGCCGTTGTAGGACTTGGTCCTCTTTAGCCTTGGGCTTTCTTCCTTCCTTCTTATGGGTTCTTGCTTCTGCTTGTGGGCGTGTGATTGAGGGTCTTGCTTCTTTGCATTTTGCGTTGGGATGGTACCTGTATATTAATGAAAGGTGGTGTAGTATTGCCTGTAAGTATTAACAATGCTCGTCGCATTGTGAGGGTGGTGTTTTCATCGAGGCCTAGGAGGTCGTCTGGAAGATCTGGATATAGAGTTGACAAAAGGACTGTGGGGGGAGTGGGGGTTTTCTGGGGATTCTGTCGCGGAGTCTGGGAGAAATTCGAAGGGTCGCTTGGACTATGGGGTTATTGCCGTTGAGGGTTCGGGTGATGTAAAATTTTTGAAGTTTTTGGAAGTGGCGACAGATGGGAGTGATGCCTAGGTTTTCATGAATTAGTATGCTGGGGTATCGGAAGTCTAACCTGAAAATTCGACGGAAAATCTGTTGTACGCATTGGCGATTTGTTCTAGGGCACGAGGTGGGAGGGAGGCGTAGATGGGGGCATGGTATTCGATTATTATTGAATGAATGAAGGTGTTGTAAATATGGCAAAGGGTGCGAGAACTGCAAGCTTGAAAGCACCCTTGAATACGACGGAGCAGGTTGGAGCGGTTGCAAACTTTTTTGCGGGTTTCTCGGAAGTCTGGTAATAGAGAGCAGGTGTGAGAAAATGTGATTCATTTTTGGTCGAGTCGGTGTGGCATTCTAAGATGGGGTTTGTGGTGGATCGATGGCGTCGGAAAGAAAATTGTTCGGGAGGAGGAGGTTGTTGGATTCTAGGATTTCTCTGCAACGGGAGGTCTTGATTCGTTCTAGGATTTTGGCCATGATGTTGAGTAGAGAAATAAATCAACAACAAGTGGGATTTTCAGTTTCTTTGCCGGGTTTATGGATCATGATTGTGTAGGCGTTTTTCCATGGGGTGGGGAAGTAAGAATTTTGCAGGCAAGAGTTTAACATGGTTGAAAGGGCATTTGTAGCAGAATCGGGTAGACTTTTGAGTAAAAGAGGTTTTATTTGATCTCGGCCGGTTGCTTTGGTGTTTTTTAGGATACCAGATACAATGAACATAATCGTTCATATACACACAAACACCCTGAAAAATCACTACGCTTAGCACTTCTTAGAATACAACAATTTATATTTATAACCAATCAAATAACAAAAACCTTATACTAAAAAGTTTTTTAAGTACCATCCTCACATGGTTGTAGTTTACTGTAGCTCTTCAATTTAAGCTATTTTGTACTTCTTTTATTTATCCGGAAATATGTTATTGCATATAAATTCCATCAGACTATATAATATTTGCAAACATTGTCTATATATTATTAATATTTATTCCAGGACCCTGCATCATTACATTTAAAATATGTTGACAGGATTGTTCATAATTAAATGATTTCTGAGTTATAATGGAAATATAGAGAATGGTCTAGGAATTTCTAATATGTGGCTGGTTAATATTTCTCAATTAGTACAGTTAATTGTAGCGGTCATGTAGGGTCTACGTCGTCCACCAATAAAATGAACCCACATAATGTTAAGGGGATAGTAAAGTGAGCCAAAATAAGCTAATATTAGCGTTTTCTATTGTCATTGCTACGTTTAATAAGCTATCTTCCTACAGTTGGGGGGTTTTACTAATTATGTACAACATACACAAAAATAAAATGAAGGAAAAAATGTTCGTAAGAAAATGCGAAATGATTAAAAGTATCAAAAGTAGTGCAAAAATACAATAAAATCAACCTACGTTTTTAACATGTAGATTTTATTTATTGAATTTTTTACCCTACTACAATGTACAATGTGGAATTTCTGTCGTTCGGATTCGACGTTAAACTGTAGGTCCCCCGTGTATCTATCTTAGCGTTGAGGAGAAACACAGAGAAGAGGCCGACATTCAGCACAAACACAAGCTCAGTGTTAACACTTGTATAATATTCTTGAATTCGGAACAATGCCAAGACTCCACAAGAAATTAGTTTTGTTGTATTCTACAAGCACTGTTTTTTACATTAGCTGCAGTTCGCCAAGGTTCGGAATAGACAAGAAACGGTATATAATGCTTTGCCGATGTAGAAGGCTACATTTAATTTGAATTTCCAAATTGGATCCTTTTAATAACATGAATTGAATGGGAAATTCAGAAGGAACATAACGTATTATCATTCTATTGTCTAATTGACAGTATTTGTCGTACTGTAAGGGGCGATTTCCGCTATTTATCATCAACTATTTCAGTGTAAAATTTTTATCGAAATTGCCAAAAAAGATGGGAATGTATCCCATAATGTAGTCAAAACAATCAACTGGTAATAATTGGAACGCTGAAACTGATGGGTGAAAATGTAGCTCTGAGCTACTTTTATAATTTGTATTTTTCATTTTCATTTAAACGTTTTCGGTTAAACAGTTAAATTAATAAGTAAATTTTGTTGAAGTATTACCTTTTATTATATTTTAACGTATCCATAGCATGGAAACGTACTGTAATCATGAATTTTTGTTTATGTTAGAACTGTAACTGTAATTGATATTTAAAGAAATATATATAATGTCAAATAGGCAATAAAAAATACGTGTGTCATGTAACTAACTGCAATTAAACTTCGATATTTTAACGTTCGTGCTGCATACTTACGTATGGAAAAACACACATATAGGGTGTTAATTTAAAAACGTAATGTGTACGTTTTCAAATTGACATCGTGCATAAAATATTTCCATTCTTGTCTTAATAATAAAATCGTAGAAAAACTGTAGTACGATATTATAGGATATCTACAGATTTAACCATAACGATGTTCAAGATCGAGCCCTATGGTAAACCATTATTTAAAATTCATATTTTTTGAACTACATCCATTATTTATCAGCACTTGGAAAGTTCTACTGCTTCGACTATTGTTTATTGACGTCACCTTGTTCTTAATAATTTAGATATCACTATTTCCCTTCAAACAGTGACGCACGCAACGTTCAAATTTATGAACGCTGCAGATATTTTCAATGGTTTCGGTAGCGAATGATTGATTTTTGCAATTTCAACGCCAAAGAAGGAAATGTGCTAAAGTGTTCAGACTATTTGGTAGACAGCTACATAAATGAAGAATCTCATTTCTCTCCCGCACGTGCGGCTTGAAGCATCATCAGGCTCGGCACGTACAACTAACGCATGTGAGTCCTTTCACTCACTTTTGCAGCAGTTTTTATTTTTCGTGTGCTAGAATTTTCAATTTGTGAACAGCTTGCTAATTTCCAAACAACCACACATTATCATTTGTGGAAAATTTTAAAAACAATTTCAGAGCCTAAAGTAACTTTATAATAGTTAAAATAAATCTCCAATACATTTTGTAGAATTAATGACTTACCTACTCACTACACTGAATTTAAATGAACTTTCTAATTATTTTTTCGTTCGTCGTGAGCATTGATGTGTATGCATGTTAAATAAAATATTTCCAGTCGTCTTTTCTTTTTGGTAATAACAGGATGCTGCTTTAAAACATGTTGCGAAACTAATTATGATCTGTATTACTATACTGGTTGAAATACGATATCGTCATGTTAGCCAAAAATAATATTAACTATGATGTTTTAAATAATTTATTATTTTTAAATTAAGTTTGTAAATAAAACATGGAACGGTGACCAAGGGTTCACCTGGTCTAAATCGACTATTTATTGCAAATCAATAGGCTGGTTAATTTTCAAAAATAAAGTTACAACCACAATCATGAAATTAATACTTGGAAGTTGTTCTCAAAATAATTTAGCCAATCAATATTGTTTTTGTTTCATTCATCTGCATAATTTTTTATTAAAATCAGTTAAGATCATTTTTGCTTAATTCAAATGATATCCATTGGCGGAATATACTAATGGAGATATTTTGGATTATTTAAGATGGTACTTTTGTTTTAATTAAAATAAGTTCGAACTTTCAGAATATTCAAAATTTATTTTCTGGGAAAAGCTACCAAAATGGCCTTATTTTTGAAAATTTTAAAATATGTATGGTGATAAGCGTTAAAGATATAGAGTTACAGAAGCTCAATTCAACGGAAAATGTTTACATAGCCATGAAAAGACATATTTCAAAATACAGTCGTTTCTATGTAAATTCTTTATTTAAACCAGCTGAACTCGTAGGCACCACCCCACCCCGCATTTTGTATACTAACTTCTCTAAAACATATAAATCAGATGTGTAAAAGTGTCAAAACGTTTTATTGTGGTGCTGCACTCTGCTGGCTTAAATATTTTCGGCAAATTATTTTACTCTTCTAAAATGTTAATTTTTCAAACCAAACCCACGTGCCTTTTTTAAGTCAGCATTACAAAGGGTTAGAATAGAACTGAGTTAGCTGCTGCCCGCAAGCTTGCAGGCTGTTAACTTACAAGAAATATACGTGCGGCGCGTTCTTCGCGAATGTGATAACATTACCCGAATGATAACGTTATCCGTTATGCTGACAAACGACGAGCACTGTATATGAACCGTTGAAACGTAGAAAAATATCAAACTGTTAATTATCAACGAGATGGAGCACCCATGATGGTTATATTCGGTTATGTTCTTCGAAATTGAGCAACCTATAGATTTTTAATAAAATATACAGAGTATTGAAATTGAACAAACATTAGTGTTGTTTCAAGTTAAACCAAAAGATTCATACTTAAGTTGACTGCTCTATAAAGTGAATCACAGTTAAATAAAGAAGCATCCTTCTGTTTTCAAAACAAATGAGTTAAAGTGGTTGCTGTCGAGAAGGTCATTGTATACAGCGTGTCCCAAAATGTACCGCCAATATTTCAAGGATGATTTCCAGAACTTATTTAGAGTCGAAAAGTCCATATAAACATATGTCCGAAATGTAACCGCTAACGAGTTATTGTTTATTTCATAATTTATGTGGCTAAAATTAGAGTTCAACGGATTTTTAAAATACTGATCTAATTAGTTGCCACGTCTGTTGTTGGCTAACATTTAAAAATCGTTTTTAACAAATTATTGTTTGTAGCTTGTCAATTTATTTCTGTGATATTGAAGTTATTGGCTTCTTCTTTGTATCGTTATTCCCAAATGTAGAATATGCAGATATTCATTATGTTTACGGTATGTGTGCTGGAAATGCTTTAGCAGCACAACAAGAAATCGTAGAAAATATCCCAATAGAAGACTGCTTACGCATGCAGTTTTCTTTAATTCACATCGTCAGCTGAGGGAACATGGAACTTTCAATGCAAGACATGCAGTTGGCCAAGGAGTTGTCCGTAGACCCATAAACGAAGCTCTTGATTTATTACAAGAAGATCCGTCTTTAAGTGTGCGAAGAATTGCATTAGGTAGTGGAATATGTAGAAACCAGGTTTGGAGAATAATAAGAAGTGCTCGCTTACATATATATCATCATCAAAGACTTCAAGCTCTAGGTAATGAATTTGAAGCTCGTTTAAGATTTTGTAATTGGGTACAAAATAATCAAAACCTACCCCACATTTTATGGTCCGATGAAGCTTCTTTCACACGAGATGGTATACATAATTATCATAATTTTCATGAATGGGGTGTGAAAATTTTCATTTAAGAAGACGCTCGCATTTTCTACATAGATTTAGTGTTAATATGATAGCTGGTATTCTTAATGATCGTCTGATTGGACCATTTAAACAGCTACACCGTTTGAAAGGTGCGATTTGCGAATATTTTCTAGAAAACTATTTACCTTTATTACTGGAAGATGTGCCATTAAATATTACACATGCAATGTGGTATCAACACGATGGGGCGCCAACACATCAATGTCTTCGTGTTAGAGCTTGGTTTAACGCACATTTTCCGAGAAGATGAATGGGAGTAGGATAACCCATAGTATGGCCACCGCGTTCGCCGGATCTGACTCAATTAGATTTATATCTTTGGAGTCACTTGAAACAGATTGTTTATACAACTGAAGTGAAGTAGAAGAATTACGCCAAAAATACAGCAGGTTGCTGATATTATGAATAACCCAGTAACCATATTTAGAACGCAGCGATCTCTTCTGCGACGTGCGGCTTTGTGTATCGAACACAATGGAGATAATTATGAACATTTCTTGTAAATAAAATAATAAAAATATATTTAAAAAGTATTTATTTCATAAAATTCGTTGAACTAAAATTTTAGCCACATATGTTAGACGCTACCTATTTCTATTTACAGTAAGTGGAAAACACGACCAAATTATACATTAAAGCGACAACCAAAACTTACACATCTTATGAGTAGAACAAAAAATATTTATTCGAGAGCACCGAAAAGGGTTCCACAAGTAAAAGTATATTATTGGACTATAGATATTGTCAGGGTGCAAATAAATCAGAGATTTAGTGTCATGGAGTTATATTATAAACTTGATTTTTTTGCAACCTCAGAATCGTATCAAATTTACCCAGGAAGATTATTTTAGATCAGGTCAAGTTTGACAATACCATTATTTAAATAATATAATATAATTTTTTTAAGTTACTCCATTGGCTAACCTAGTATTTAATTTAAATTTAAGTTTAAGGGTTTACTAAAAAATTGTCAATTAATCGTTTAAGATAGGTTTAGGAGATCAGTTGTTATTTCCATTGCTATTTGAGGTTATGGGTATTGTGTCTACTCTTGATAGAGTAGTCAAGTGTGGTCAACGGGTTGCAGAAAGTTAATTGTGTTAAATACTAATTGACTAGCACAGAGTTTCCGAAATTGAATCTAACTTCGGTAAATGAGTTTCGTGACCTAGACCCAAAGTTACCAGACAGAGCCTTTAGTATTTTGTTCTAAATCGTTAGTAAATATACGAATTCAGTTACAAGAAGCTGCTTTCATTTAATTAAAATTAAAGAATTCCCGGAATTACTATCTGGGGAATATACCTACGAAGCCGAACTGAGGTTTACCTCGGAATTAGAAAAAATAAGGCAATTGGGGGAGCTTAACCGCCGCGGCGATGTAGAGTAATATTTCGTCGGCGCGCAGACGAAATATTACTCTACATCTTAAGGTCGAACTAAAATTAAGCAATCCTTATCACCTGGAATGGATTTATTTAAAGTACATTAATTTAAATAAAACTTATCTAAATGTGCAATTCTGGGATCGAACTAAATTACTATTATCCCTAAATTTAGTGAAATGGAATAAGACGTGTGTATAACTAAAACCAGACTTAATGAATGGTTTAGTGAGGGTGAGATCCTAAATACAACCTAGTTACCCTGTAGTTGTTAGAGCAGACAGAAATCTTAATTAAAACAATCACAGTAAGACGGGTGTATAGAAGATTATCAATAAATTATTAGAAACCATTTATAGGGTTTAACGTATTATGAAGTTCTAGCTTATTTGACTCAGCGCTCGTTTTCTAGACAAAATGTTAATTATAGGATCTTGCTGTCATTCTAGCTTTGGCAACTGTGAGATCCCAAGGCCAAACACTTTTTCTGGTACCTTCGTAGTTCGAATTCGAAGATAAACTGTAGGTCCCTATGATTCCATCTCAGCACTGGGGAGAAGCACATGGTAGAGAAGAGGTTGTAACAACAGTATAAATAGATGGAATATTAAAATATACAGTAATTAATAAAGGGTACGTACATTTTGTTGAATGTACTACCCTCTTGAAACTGTTTTAATGATTTAATTTTTATCAATATCGAGAACACGACTGTAACAGAACTGATAAACACATTTGCATACACAAATTTTAACTTAAGCAATAGATTTAACCACTAACAATCATAAAGAGTGTGCAGTATTTGTTAACCTGCATGCATTAAGACTATGTAAAAATATTAACAGTAACAGTGATTGAACTTTAGATATTAATATGGTAAACGATGATGAAATACAAGAATAGAAGAGGATGAATACTCTCTTGTAAAGAGGGGTAATTTATCAAATACCAAGATCGTTTAAAATATTTCTGGAATGAAATAGAACGATGGTTTATTGAGTTATGAAATTATTTTTATTTTTTATACATTATCTTCTAATAATAATTAATTTGTACTAATTATGTTTCAAACTTATTATGCCATCAGGAAAATCCGCTTCTTCAGCAAGGTTACTAAGAAACCTTTAACCGTCTTCAACTTCTTCATTTGTAGGAAACCAGCCGGGTAAATAGGGGAGATTGAGCTAAATCAGATGAATAAGGTAAACATCGCAGCAAATCATTGGGATTTGAGATAGAAACTTCACTTTTATGGGAGCGTGCTTTGGGTTAATGAAAAACTGCCTCTTTTTTCGGTTATACTGGTTTTCTTTGGACCATTTTATTCCGAAAATTAGCGAAGTGCTCTAATTATTTCTTACTCCTAGTTAGTCTATTATTAAAATCCCTTTAGCTTCCCAGAAAATAGTGTTATTTCACAGGTTTCCAATGTTGGTCCCATATGGTTTATGGTATTCGCTGATCCTCCTCCAATACTATAAAAGAAGTATATCATAATATCAGGAAACTTTTATTTAATAAATAACTTGTATTTAATATTAATAATATATATATAATAATATTAAGAAACGTCCCATCGTTTTACTTGCCTAGCTGTACATGTTGACTAAAAACTCGAGAGTGGAAACCATTCTAAATTAGAAATTCTGAAGGATCTGCGAAATTAAACTTTAAGCATCTCATAGATTTAATTAAAGTTCGCCTGAGATTCATATTAAGATAGTTAGTTACACCAGTATTGCAAAACGTCTTGCATGTATAGCATCCACAGCATTTAATTTTAATATAACTTTAAAAAAGATTCAAATGATTATTTATTTAAGTAACTATAAAATATCAGAATTAAGTTATAGTCCGGACTTGCCGTACTTAGATATTATTATGACACTATTACTCTTAAAATTTGAAGAAAAACGGATTTGTTTCTATTTCGATATAATTTATATTATAATCATATGGATCACAGTCATCTGTTGCTGTTTCGGCAAAATTGTTTCCTGTATGTAATGGTAAACAACTTTATATATAAAAATAAACTAGCGAAAAATGAATAGGGGTATTGCAATGTAAGGCAACACCAATTGCATTTATAATAAAAAGCTACTGAAACAACAAAATGTAACGTCTTTTTAGTAATGAACATGAAAATTACAACAAAGGTACAACGTTTAAGGAAGAATTTTAACAATATTACAACGAAAATCGTTATTGTCTCCTTTCACAAATTTATTAAATTCTAATACCGCGTGCTACCTCCTCTGGCAGTAATAACTGTTATATGCACCTTGCTGGCATAGTCTCAATACAATTTGTCAATATGTTCTTGTGGAATTTGATGCCACAGTACCAGCAATACATCCCTCAGCTGTTGCACAGTAGTAGATCTTGGATTATGATGATCCAGCTGTCTCTGCAGAAGGTCCCATACATACTCGATGGGGTTGAGGTCTGGAGATAGCGGAGGAAGAGCAAGATGATTTATTTCCTCATCTCGAAGCATCTCTAAAACAATCCTAGCACGATGCGGCCTTGGGTTGTCGTCAAGAAAGCAAAATATTCCCTTCCAACAGCGTTGCGACGGTTCAGAACATGATCTATAATCATCTCTTGGGCATAACATTGGCCCGTGGGTGTACTGTTAAAAATATGGAGGTCAGTAAGCCACCCTAAAGAATTTCCAGTCCATACCATAAGATCACTATCACCAAAGGCAACAACTGGTTGGGTATACTCAGGTAAGGTACGATGTCCGCAACTACGATATACTCTTTCACACCGGCTATCATTACTGAGACAATATCTGGACTCGTCCGAAAACAGTATATCATCCCACGGTGTCGCTTCTTGAAGCCTACGTCTTGACTATTCCACCCGGTGTCTTCGTTGAACCACAGTTCTTGTAGAACATCTCAGGGAACGGTATGAGGCAAGTCCTACGTCAAAGAATCAGTTACTCACAGTTTGATCGGAGCCTCAATTTCCTGTGGTATTCTGGAGCACTTGCCGTAGATGTCGAAGGGGTGCATTCTTGTATTAATTACCAGAAGTCGGTCCTCACGAGGTGTTATGATGCGAAAAGATACCCTTCCAGGCCTTCTTGCAGTCGTACCTGTTTCTCCAAGGTGCGAAAGGGCACGTAAAATTACGGTCTTCGTGGTTCCTAACATATCAGTAATTTCGACCTGGCGATCTGCTCTTTGGTGCATAGCAGCGGCTAAAGTTTGTTGTTCTACTGTTAAATGGTTTCTCTGCCTGGTTTATTATTAAAAACACAAATGTAACACACGATTAAAAAAACAATGAACAACAAATATCTGAAGAAGACAGGAACGATTATTCAATAAAACACACAAACTCGGCTTGACAATAATACGGTTAAACAATTGCAACTGGATTCGATTTTTTTTGTTTGTTAACATCAGACATTGCCGTTTGCTCTAATTATTAATAATAGACGACCGTTAGCCGCCAAATACTACCACATATGCTTTATATTACAATTCCCCTATTCATTTTTGTGTAGTTTACTTTAATTATTTTAAATTTCTGTGTCAGAATGTCAATTTGAAACCGCACATTGTAATATCTCTGACAGTAAAACAGGTACTGAGGTTTTTTGGAATAGAACACATTTCTACAACATGGAGGGGCTCTATTTACCCCAACAAAAACCAAAATTCAGAAGGCAACACCCACTTTGTGATGCCTCACTGAAGGTTTTCAGTGTAATGGTATGTATGTGCACAAAATTTCAAAGAAATGTCTTTAGATTTGTGGAAATTACAATAAAAAGAAAAAATAAAAAATTGAACTTTGAGGCCCTATAACTTCTTAAGGAAGGACTTTCGGCCTAAGGTATATTAGGTTTAATCGGTTTATTTTAACCTAAAGAATTTATGACTAAACGCTGGCCCATTGTTTCTGAGACACCCTGTATAAACAAAATACTGGGGTGGTGCAGTCTACAGTGAGACACACTGTATATACATATAAACAAAAACTGTGGGAGATCTTAATGTCATTAACTCTTACTATAAGATAATTAAGTGGTTTTCTAAATTTTAACAAATTTGAAGAAAATAAGAAAAGCATTATCGAAAATTTGGCTAACAAATAAGAACTTTTAGGTGCTTCTTCCAAGATATTTAGTAAATAAAACTCCGTGGGGTTAAGGGGTCTACCTATCACTACACTAGAGTTTCTGTTTTATATTTGAAAAATAACAATATTCTGTATAAATAAAACATTTTGTTGAGAAATAGAACTGGATAAATTTAAAACAATGCAGATTGCACATACCATGCCATTTTCTACATTAAAACGTGCAACACAATAACTAAAAATTTGTTCCCCATTAAAACCAAGTTGTAGTAATATTTTGATGTACAAACAGAAGCTGTTGAGTTTTCAATTTTCGCATATCTTTTTACACTGTCCGGCAAGAAGAACCGGCAAACTCGAAAATTTATTAATGTGGTTTTCTAACTTAACTTCTGAACTACTTTGAATGTCTTAAAAAATTTACAAATTCGTATTATTTATGTGCTGTTTTCTAATAACATATTTTTATTTTGAATGATATGTACGATATGTGCAATACGATTGGCTAAAATAGATATTGTTATTCCTTAGATATGGAACAAAAACTTAAAGTTGCTGATAGCTAGACACCTTTAGGCAGCCTGTACACCTTGTTTTATTAAACACCCCAGAGAGACTTTTAAAAGGTGCAAACATCTTCAAAGAAACTCATAGGATCATCCAAATTTCTGCGAGATATAATGTATTAGGAAGTAAATATTTTGTGAGGATTACTAGTATTATACTTTAACAAGTATTAAATAATTATAGTAAATGTTATAAAATGTATGGCTTTACTCAAGGCACTATATTTTTTGAAATTATTACACTGTTCCAGTGTTAATAAAGTAATTATATTCACAATATCTTATTTATTGTATGAAATGTGGAGGTCTATGTCACTATACATATATACATAAAATCGCCAAGTAAAAAATACAACAATTTAAGTATTCTTCAATTCTCAGTCACTTCGTTATAACAATCTCTACTGTAAAATAAATTAACTCTTATAACAAATCACATAACTAGGCACCCGTTTCAACTTGTAACATCAGCTATCCAAGGCAGAAATTTTTGAATATTTGTATATACACCGGGAAGATATTCTTTACCACATCCAATTCCCCAAGATACCACGCCAATTAAGGTCTTTCTGCCATTGATGGATACAGTTAAAGGACCACCAGAATCACCCTGGCAAGAATCTTTTCTACCCTAAAATTGTTTCTATTAGTTTCCTTTTTCAGAATTAGATTTTGTAACCAACTGTCAACTATCTGTGTTAATGCCTAATGCAATATTACCTCTTTATATCCAGCGCAGAAAAATACGTCGTATATAGTTTCTGGTCGACCCGCGGCTTGAAACCAACTTTGGCATTTCTCGTTAGAAATAACTTCGACGTCCACTTCTCGTAAAACCGAGGGCAATATGGGTTTGTCATGTTTTGTTCGTCCCCAGCCTGCCAAAGTTGCCATTTTGCCGAATATTTTGACCTAAAATGAAAAATTTTAAAATAACCCTTTTATTTACACCATATTTAGGTTATAGTGAGTTCAGTAAACTAGTAGCCAAAATTAGGCGAAACGAAAACTACCAACTATACTTGTAATTAATGCATGTAGTTACAAAACGATGCGACTCATTTAGTCATAACCCTTACACAACGATGTTTATATACTGCATTATATTGTATTCAACGATTCGAATTCGAGTAGGAACAAATATTTTATGAAAGTTTTGACTTTAACGCCCATTTACTCAAACACTTTTCCTGGATAAATATAAATTCACCTAAATTCCAATCGTTTTATGACAATTTGAAGATTCAAAACAGGTAAAGTAGGATGTATCTTTAGCCTGTCTAATGGCATATACTTTTAGTGATTTTCTGATTTCTTTATTTATCAGTTATCATCACTCACGGATGTAACCAATTTTTAAATGTCTGATTTTAAGAGCAATTTTAATGTTGTTATATCTTGCATATTGATTTTTGAATTTCTCATATCTTTTTCCTTCTCGGGACGATAGTTTATATACAGCCTGTTCCAATTGATAAGGCGAGAATTTTTCAGACAAGCCGGTTCCTTGCAATGTCGTGCTCGTTGAATCAGCTTAAGCTGACATTGTCGTCAGGCAACATTTACCTGGCAAATAAACTTTGGGTAAGATACAGATTATAACGCTTATTTTTCGCATTGTCCATTGTACATCCTCTGCCTTCGGCTTATCAATTGAAACGAGTTCTACCTTATTAATATGCTATAATTCTATCGACTCTTAGAAACACGATTTGAATAACACACATACAACTCCAACGCTTAATGGGTTAAATCGATTAAGTGTAATTATTCGTTTGGCGAATATTAAACAGTTCGGTTTTTCATTACTTTTTTTCCGTTTGTCCTATGCCAATTTCCTACAAATATAAATTGAGTTCTGCTTTAATTTTCTGTTCGTACTCTTTTCCTTTAGACTACAAATAAAAATAGATAACTATGTTATAAACAATAATATTAACAGTTATTTGATTTAAAAACGCTAATGTGTTAGAAAATTGATCACAGAAATATTTTATTGCTGTTCCCGTCAGGTGTTTCCCAACAATGTACAAGCGCGTTTATGTGCCATTTGGCCCTAAACCACTGAATAACATTCTGTATTCTAAGAGTAGGATTATATTCCCATTCTAGAACCGTAATAATTCTCAAATTCTGGAATCGACTCTTTTCTTTAAAATGTCTGATGAAACTTCTGTTAAATACATTAAAAATATTAGTTGCACTACACAATTAGTTCCTGTAAAACATAATCCTTGTAAGATTATATTCTCTTGCCTAACATATTACAAAAAATTCGCTACAATAAACATTTTCTCCTGCCAGCGTAGCTACATGAATATAATGCTTTTCTACACACTTTTGTTTAATTAATAGACAATATTATCAAGTACATCGGGCGTTAGTTATAGTTCTATCTAATGCAATTTTAACTGTGTTGCAAAATTTGGTATTACAACTGTTATTGAGGGGAGGCCACATATCCATCATTGTAATAAACTGAAAACTGGCAAAAATTAAGAAGAACATATTAAAAAAAATTGCCAAAATATTGACAAAATAGGCTATAATCAACCTACGCTTATGATATATGTGGGCTTATTTAATGAAATTGTTTACTTTATTACCAAGTACCACCCTATAGGAAAAAATGTATACAACCCTAGTGTCAAAAACTATCTATGATTTTGAAATCAGTTGAACGTGTGTAGATAAATCAACTTTCTCTGTTGGAAAGAAATGATTAATTAGCTCTATTTTGCGTAAGATATAGGAGGGAATATCGTAGATAGTTGCATCAGATACAACTATGTATAACTAACGCCCGGTATACTTTTAGAATACATAGATAAACAGGATTACGCATATGTACGGAATAATTTGTTATAATTCCCTGAATAACAGTAAATAGATTGTATCTTGTATCTTTGGGCAAGCATTTTAGTTACACCCCGTATACATATATTAATAACACAGAACAAACAATCACGAACATAAATGTAGTCAAATTAAAGGTTCCAAGTGTTTCTCATTGTCCTCTTGATAATAGTGCCTGACAAAACCACCAAGCGAGTTTGGCAATGTATCTGCCGAAATATTCGCCACTTCTCGTCGAATTTTGCTACCGATCGTCAAGTTTGTCCACAAAATGTCAAGTTGTGTCCACTGAGCATATCGGTTATTCCACTACACCGTTTCTCCAGTGATTTCATAAAATTGAATTGAAAGAGCATTATGGCGTGGAGCTCCATCTTATTGTTTCTACAATGTTTATTAGACTTAAATTTCAGTAACAATATTATTCGAAATTTTATTTCCCACCCAACCACGTTCCATCAAAATTCTCACCCCTCACTTCACTATTTGAAATGTTGAGTATGGATGTTAGAATTTTCCAAATCATTACGCCAATGAACGGTGTCCCATTGAAATAAATTTATCACCATTATTGTAAATTCCGTTAAATTGCTCACCGTACTCATTTTTTTTATCAAAATCATCTTCGGAGGACTTCTAAACCACTTGTATCTTACCGTCCACCTCAATTCCATCAATAGAACGACGACTTAGCTCTTTGTACATGCCATTTGAGCGTACAAGTTTGAGACTTTTTTCAGTTCTTAGTTTTCTGCAATTGCTGGTTCTCAAAGTCTCGCTATTAAAGTATCTCTAACGTTTCAATCGTAAGAGATGGCTCAGCGGTAGAACGTTTTGCCTTCAATCGGGAGGTCTGGGTTACGACCTCTCGGGCCGTCTGTCCTGCCTTAGGTTTTTCGTTGTTTCCTTGGTTCATGAAGGTGAATATTGTATTACCCACGAACTCCCATTACACAATCTTACTAATCTAACCATCTTCCCATTCTTGTTACTGGCCGAAGAAGAGCTAAGCACTTAGGTTTAGAATTTGATTTTCAACGGATTGATTCGGAGAGCGTTAAATAAATTGCATACTGTTTATTACTGTGTTCAAGAATCTTAAAACCCCAGCAGCAATACGTTTTCAAGTCCTACTTGCTTTGAAAGCTGAAGGCAACAAAATCAGTAACAACAGCCTTTGTTACGAAACATGTAATAGAAACAAACAACAAGTGTTAGTCTTTCGTATTATCTTCTTTGCATTTCTGAACTAATCCACTTGTAAATAAACATTTTACATGTCCTTATCAAAAAATGTGTAAGGTGAAACCTAATATTTTAAATAATTAAAAAGACAAAGCTCCTTCATCTAAAGATATCAAAGAATCCGTAGATTATCATTAAATCATCTACGCTGTCGTAGAAGGCGGAAGAATTAACTATACCAAATTTATCGAATTACAGCAGCCATTCCATATTTATGCGCAACACTTTACAAACGTTTATAATCCAACCTTATTAGATTTTTTATAAATTGTGTAAGGTGCAGGTACTTACATACGGAGACGGAAGACAAATTGGAGTAATATGTTCCTTGAACGTTACAGTTCCATCTAGTTTCAGAAGAGCTACATCGTTTCGATAGTCTGCACGTGAAAATAACGGATGTACCTTTTTCGATGCTAATGCATATTCCTCATGTCCCAATCTTTCTTCTTTATTACCATAATTCCATTCGCCTAGTCTTACCTTGAGGTTATTGGTAGCGGTTCTAAATCAATAGAAAATATTAGTATTCGTTTTGTAAAGGGTGTAATTCTGCTTCGTTATAATTATAACTTCATATTGAAACTACTCACTTAGCAACACAATGCGCAGCAGTAACAATCCATTTTTCGTTAATAAGGGCACCACCGCAAATTAATTTCCTTTCAAACAAGCCATTTTTAATCAATGCAGCTTGCCATGGATGTGATGCGAATTTGGTAGAGTGCCCACCTACAACTCGGTAACTTCTTGCATAAATTTGTCCGCAACCTGAAAAGTGTTGTTTCAACATTATAATGTGCGGAAGCAAAGAATGTAGAGTAAACATTTATTTTAAGGGATGCTATTTTAATATTTTTGATTTATATATTTGTAGAAACATTTAGAAAATAGGAATGTTGTTCACTTGTTATTTTAAAAATGTTCTGTAAAAGTTGACACGACATAAACAAGTAGTAGGGCCAGGAAGATATAAATTGGGGTAATGGGCAGTTTCTTTTTATCTGACCAAAACCGCAATTTACATATATCAAACTTCTGATCTTACTGCTTAAAAACATTATAAATTAATCTTCGACGTAATTTAAACTTGCCCAATGCAGTTTACCAGTAATATTATGCTGGCAACAATTTAAAATTTTTAATAATTTGAGGGAAACACCCTCGGGATCTTCAAGAACCCTTGTTTGGTTTTGAAAAGCTTTGTCTGTGCATAATGCATTATCACTAACAAACGGATCGACCAATCTTAATGAAATTTGGAATAGTAAAGCACAAGATATATTCATTAGATCAGAACTATTACCAGGTGATCTGATACCAGAAATTGAAATTAGACGTTATTTAAATCGCCTTTACAAAGACACAAATTTTCAAAACGTTAGCAGAAATCTTGCAAAGTTCCTTTATTCAAATCACTTCTGCAAAGACACACATTTTCAAGACTTAAACAGAAATCTTGCAAAGGTTCTTCATTCAAATAATCCTTGCAAAGAGACAAATTTTCAAAATTTTAGCAGAGATGTAGCAGAGTGCCTTCAATTAATTCAATTACTTCATTGTCAAATTCTTTCGCTTAAAAATTAACGCCGCAAGGACTTCTGAATATTTCAAAATTAATGTTATATGACAGCTTCTAATAATTATTTCTGAAACTATACTCTCGTTATCTAAACAAAAACCAGCATTATTTCTAAATATACACGTAATTCACCTTTACTTCAGCAATGATAATAACTCGGAAACTAAATCATTTTCAGTTTTTGTGTAATCTACTTTTATTGTTTCAAGTTTCGAATCTGTTTTGAAAGTTGAACCCCTATACAGGATGTCCAAAGTAAATTAGTTGAATATAAACGATAGGAGATAGAAATTCGGTTAAATGAGAAGAATTCTTGGTTTTTCAAGGGCTACGAAAATTTACTTCCAAAAGTGTGGGGATTTTCAGTACAGACTGAGATAGGCGTAACTTTTTAGCTTGTGCTGATAAGTTTTATTATTCTGATTGATAACATTATTAAAACAATTTTGCGTTACGTTAAGTTTGTATTATTATGAAGCCTTCACAGGCCTTAGAGGCCTATCGCTTTTGGTGTGTTGTATATGTAGCTTGTAAAATCAACATCGATGCCACTTCCATTTAATATAGAGTTTGATTGGTTTAGGTTGATAAACAACAAAACTATAGGCAAACAATTGTATTCTCTTTGTATGCAATAAAAGAACTCAAAATTGTAAGATGTAAATTTAATTGAAAACTAAAAGAACACACCAAACGTAATGATATATCTATTAACTAAATTAATACAAAAAACATAAACATTTACAAACTGTTTGTAAAGGAAGAAGAAGTTTAGAAAAACCAATAGGTAAGTCTAATAATGCTGTTTCTAGTATTCCTCAAGAACCTTGACGAATATCTTTAAAAATTGAGCTGTATTAAATGTTTGTCAGTACACTCATTTCTTATGCAACCCCAAAGGTTCATTGGGATTGAACCTGGAGATCTGGCTGGCTAATTTAGGGTTCTTTGATACTATTCGGAGGAAAAAAAGATTTTTTCGAAGGCAAACCTATTGAACAAAAGCAAAAACCGACGTAGATGTATTTGCTTGCTATGTTGATTTAAAGCTTATTACGAAAAAATATTATAATAAATATATTAATAAACATAGCAATCTACTAGTAGAAAACGGTTTTTGGCTACTCTCTCTAAAAAGAACTTATTAACCTTATATCAGATGAGAAGGGGAAACTGTTTCCAATGCTAAATATCTTGGAATCGTACCATGGTATAAGAATATAGTTAGATGTTTCAAACTCATGTTAAATGTATCTTAAAATGTATTTGCCGTATCTTGATACTAAGCAATTCCACCAAAAACAGAGAATAATTTGATTTTACGTTTATTTTCAGTACGTACCTTCCGGTATAGAATTGGGAAAAGTTAACAGTGTATGATCTTGTGACAAGAAAACTGAAACTTTTAATCGAAAGGCATATCGCGAAATTCCGATAGTCAATCCTCAAAACATGACTATATGTAAGGAGTATACATGCAGTTAACATGAAGATATTGATCAAATTTACTAACCCTAACGAATTAAAATAGAATTGCATATTATAGAAAATATGTTTAACACCTTAAAAAAATCGGATAAGCGTACGTTCATGTTATGAAGGTTGCCTATACTTGCTAAAAATGATTTCCCCTTCATCACGCTAGTGATTAAAACGCAATTTAACTTATTTTTATTGTTCTGACGTTTATTATGAACCTAATATATTTCTAGGTGTTTATTATATATAAGGGGCCTCGGTGGAGTAGTGCGGGAACGCGTTGCCACTCGAGGTCACAGCCAAATGTGATCGATCGGCTGGGCCGACCGCATTTCGCTTAGTTAAGTTTAGGATGCATGTTGCATGTATGTTTAGAGTTTAAGGACGCCCACACCCCCCTGAAATAATTCGAAAGCGGTGCGGGGGGGGACGGTAGTATGAATGAATGAGAAAAAAAAAGTGTTTATTATATATGAACCAAAATTTACTTCCATTTCACTGCATTCATATATCATTTCGATAATAATAATATTAATTTTTTACATACTGATTTAATGTACTTAAACCAGATACTATCAGTAACATTGACGAAAGAAATAAAAAGTAAAAACTGTTTTCTTTTAAATAATGCGTAAAATGTGTACTTACCAGGACTATTTAAAACTTTTTTATTGTGACCGCCGAACGCAGCTGGTAGGGTATTGCCTACTTCACGGTCTTGAGCGTTCTGATCGACACAACATGCCCAAATCATTCCTCCCGAACACCGATCTAAAGGGCGACCGCCTGTTAATATGCAGGTTATACTTAATCCACATTCATATTTGAATCCTTTGTAATGGCAGGACTGAGGGATTACTAAAAATATACATTATCAGTTGTAATACATACGTAATAATACACTCCTCGTTAATTAGATTCCCACGGCTGGTGGTATTTCTTCTCTGCATCAGCTAAGCATCAAATGTGATGAAAGCAAGTTTGCATTTGGTATACCGCCAATTCAATGGATGTATATTATGAAGAGCAAGGTTTGATTTTTCTAAAGAATCATCGTGAGTGCTACTAATTCAGGATGAACAAGGTAGCTTATTATATCCAACTTTAGTGAAAGAAGAGCATAGACAACTGTATGCAGTTAAGTACTTCAATATGGTCTAAGCATTATTAAATCAAGAAGCAGATACTGTAAATTACTTCAGAAAAGTAGAAGAGGGACGAAGTAAAGTGATTTCACCGGAGGAAGATTGAGGAATATTTCAAATAGCTGTAAGTCATCAAATTTCCACTGCTTGTGTTGTGTTCTGAAAAGCTAAAAGTAAATGTCTTCCATATCAGACTGTAAATAGTAGACTGCACTAACATCTGTAAGCCAGAGGGTGTATTTATATACCAATTTTGAGACGGTTAAATAGATAAATACTGGACTAAAATACCAGCTGGTATAGCAAATCACAATATATCTATTAATTACCAAGCGATGGCGTAAAAGGTTTATTTAGTAGGTTTCAGAGCTTATATTAATTAGGCTAATCTTGTTCTTTCAATTTTTCGTATAAAGTTGTATATAAATTAATGTACCAGCTTCAGACAATGTTATTCCTTGGTAGAAAGTATAACGAAAATGTTAACAAGAAAAAATCTTCTCACGATTCCTTCTTCTTCAAGCATCCATCGTAGTTCAAATTGGCAATAGGAAAGACAGAGAAAAATTGAAAGTTAAAGAATAGTAAATATAGTTTACTACTATCTACCCTCTAAAAATAAGCTTACAAAGCAATTTTCATCGTTTTAAGTTCCTTAATTTCATTTGGTAATCTCTAAAAAAAAGGCACTATTGGCAGCACTGAAAAATGTCACTGTCCTGATGAAATTAAAGCGTTATACCTGTCCAGCTGAGTATTGTAGTTTCCAACCCGTTGCCACTATCCATACATATATTCGTAAGGTTAATCAACCGTTAGTGGAAACTAAGAAAGTAAGACCGGAAAACCACAATGCAAGCCCCCCTTGAACTCGTCGCACCGTTCAGCTGGAGGAAGCAATTCTCTATGGCGTCTCCGAGAACCTCGGCTCTATACCAGAGGAATTGCTAATCTGATTAACATCAATAGTAATAGACGACCCTCCAGATTGTAAAGATGAACTCACAACAGTCGCGAGATTAGGAAACAGTTGAACGCCAATTATCGTCAGGGGTTGGTAGGGCGTAATGCCACTACAATAGAATGGCCTCCTAGATCTCCGGACTAAAATATTTTGAATCTGTTTGTTTCGGGCTCAACAAAAGACTATCAGACGCCGCCTGAAAATACTGCCAGTTTGCTAAGAAAAATACAAACTGTTGGACAATTTGCAAACTACGCCACAAATATATGTTGAAAGCTCAATTTCTAAGAGTTATTGCATGCTTGAAAGCAAATAACAACTAGTTGTTACTGTATTACTGAGAATCCTATTATTTTGATGCTGAGATATTTAATTAAAAATTACATTTATCTGTTCCACGGATTAGGTTAGCCTCTGCCCGACATACGTGCAAAGAGGGCTCATAGAACCTACATTACAGGTAATTAGCAGACCATTGGCCTATACACAGAAGAAGAAGAAGAAGTAATAAAAATATTATACTTATTATTACACTTATACATACTCTGTATATGAATTCGGATTTTCTAGTGAATATTTTATATTAACCTTTATAATATACGTTAAATTACGTTAAATGACATTTTTAACACTTTACTTGAAATGAAAGTATCTGGTTTGTGAAGTGTGTGTAGTAATTATAAACAACTACTTAAATTTAAGATTATGAAGCTTTGTCGGTGGTACTTTGTATATCCACCCAAATTTCATAAAAGTTGATCATAATGCTTCTGCATTAAGAATTCGCCAACTGACCGTTGTCGGTATGTAAACAGGAAAATGGCATACTACCTAATTAAACCAGAACTTTCAAGAGCAAAAACTGTAACTAAGTAAGTACATAATCTTATTTTGCGGTTCTTTAATTCTCCGTTTAGTAGTTTACAGATATACTGAATTTATAATATAATCCAGCAGGACAAAATGAGGGGACCTCAAATATTCCTTCCTCAAACAATTCCATGCCTTCTGCAGAGAGATTATAAGGGTTATCGCCATAGCGATTCGATCTTAATGAATACCTGGGGGATACAGCAAGTGGTGATACAATATCTTCTTTGGAATACTGATTTACATGTCTGACGTCATCGAGGCGCTTTGACCCACAGAATCCCAGATCTACGTTCCACTGGTATATGTCAGATTAACTAGAAGGGATAATAAGGAATTGAAAAGTAGTTCCTGAATTTTGGAGCCGCGCAAAGAGAAGTTAGTTCAAGAACTGTAAAGATCCATTTAGGACAGCATAAGAAGATTGGCATACAGAATGAAACTCCGATTTAGTATCTTCCATTTCAAATAGAAGAGGTTATACCTGCAGCTCATTTAATTTTGCTTTTTGAAAGCAATTTGAATAACATTTCTGTAACCATTAACAAAATGTGTAATAACAAAGATAACGGTTACACGAAGACCAACCAAACAAGCAAATTTATGATCTTTTTTGAGGGACAGAAAAAGAAACTCTTAGAACATGGTCGATAATAGGCCTGTAAATTATTGTAATGAGAACGGTTGCCGGGAGACGTCGCCGTAACGGAAACATTTGGAAAAAGTTGTAAAGACACCCATATCGAAGATGCACTGATGATATAGCAAAAATTATCCACCTAAAGTTGATGCAGATTGTTCAAAATATAGATCAAATTTATTACTAAAAAGCACAAGAAGAAAATAAGCTATGCTTGTTCTTAATCTAGCGTGTCTTCTATAGAATTTGGACTGTACAGCTACCTTGTTGTTTCTAACCCCCTCTTACTTTGGAAACTCCTCATATTTTGATTATGGAATCTTACAGACAGCCATGGGCTTGTAATCAGCGAGTTAGCTTCTGCGCTAGAGGAGTTCATTTCCTAGCACCAAAATATCGGATGTTTAATGACCATTCCTTCTTGTATGGCAATGGTAAACTAGCGAAGTATTCTTTTTATTAAATATTCGTTGGAGTACAGTTTCCGTGATTCGAGGGCCACATTAAGCTGTAGGTTTTGCATGTTTATGGCGCTTTAACGACTTAACACAAGAGTAGGAAACAAGATTGCTATATCGCTAATCAAATAAGGCAAATATTTTAACGTTCTACATAGTTAATTTTTGAGTAGTTTAATATTCCGTTCAAACTAAAGACGGTCGGTTTGTTCTACACATTACATTATTGCAAAAGTTTAATCTAAATTAAATTAAATAACTTACAAGAATTATTCAAACGTTCTTGATTACGACTTGCAAATTCTTGAGGCTCTCTTTCATGTAGGTAATTAAAATAACGCCGAGAATTAACATCTGTGAAAGTACAGCATGACCATATCATGCCTCCTGAACAAAGATTCAAAGGTCGACCGCCCTTTGAAACGCAATTCGTGCTCAATCCGCACTGGTATTTATGTCCTTCGTAACTACATGTACGTGGTATCACTGAAAAAGTGTACATAATAATAATATTAATAATAATAATAATAATAATAATAATAATAATAATAATATAATAAAATCAATTATAATTACATTATTTATTTAAGATTGTATAATATTTTTTAAAATTTCAAAATATTGTTAGAACAATTTAGTATAAATTGATATGATATTAATGTTCATTCGTATTCATAAATTTCTTCAGAACTGGTGACGTAGAATTTATGATTTTTAAGGAGGGACAACTTAACTGGCCCAGCCTGTATAAATAACCGTTTAAATGGTTTGCAGAAAGTTCACACATTTATTTAAAATTAAAACTGCACGACTGAGGGGTGAAAATGCTCATAATTTGATACGCTATAATTTCAGAACTATTAATATTTCAGGCCTCTTATTGTATTTCTATGTACCTAAATAGGGCGGAACAATGCAAATATCTCTATCACGGAACCCCGATTTCGACAAAATTTTCTACGTAAGGGTCCCAATATATGGTGATTGTAATGAAGGCACTAGCAGTTTAAAAAGACTTCCGGATTATCCGGAAATGATATCTACTTTTTTTATATTAAATAGCATACTCTGTATATTTTTAGATGCATCGATGAAACTCTTTTTCCAACTTAAGTGATATAAGGTTTGATGCCCTTTTTTTAATAATTCTGGAGATATTGAACAATAATATTTCCTGATTTTTATCTAGCAACGCATGAAAGCAGAAGAATGTCAAATTTTCCATGGATTATAGTGTATTGTTGTTCGATTAATTGGACAAAAGTATTTAGATCTTTTAGAAAACTAAATTATTCCTGCTCTTGATGACGAAGGGGAATTATCTAATAATATTTGGATTCACCAGGACGGAGCACCTCCCCAGTATGCTGTAAATGCTCTTCATTTTTAAACCAAATGTTTTCAAATAGGCGGGTAGAGGACAGAGGTTTTATTGAATGGCCCACTCGATCTCCGGACCTGAACTCATTGGATAGCTTTCTTTGGGGACATTTAAAATCTACATTTTATACCGAACAACCAACCTATTTGAAAGAATTGAGACTACGAATTGTTAGTGAAATCAGAAGAGCTCCTGATGAGCATCTTCTTAATGTAACTGAAGGTTTTGCAGATACACTTGGGTATTGCCAAGAAGTAAATGACGGTCATTTTTACCATCTTCTGAAGTGATGTTTTCTGCCGTTTTTATACAGTATGGTAATTAAAAAAAAAGACGCAGCTAGCCATGGTAAATTTACGTATAGTGTCTTCTTACAGCAGGCACTTTATAGGAAGCGAAATAACGAAATTTACTAATTTTTAAATCAGTACGTAAAACACGATTTAATTGGTAATAAAACAAATTTCCGCCTGTATACACTGGTATACACATGTTAGTTGATTTGCTGCACAATTTGAACTTTATAATTAAATAATAATTAGATCTTCACGTTTCATTTCCGAAACAGGTCGAGTCCGAATCGCTTACCGTTAAAATGTATTCCTACGTATTCATCAAAGTGTATCATATATCCCACATAACCTCGAAATGTGATTGTTGGTGTTGTTGTCATTTATAAGTGACATTATGAGTGTCAATTGTAACATATGGGCTAAGCCATACCTTGAAAAAATTTCAAAGCCTGCTAGAGTTTTTTTTTATGAACATACTGTATGTTGCTTGTAGATTGTCCATTTTTTATTGTTGTTGTCATGTGTTGCTAGAAAATAAAACAAACTGCGTAGCATTATTATTGAGAGTTTTTTCAATATTACTCAAATTACTAAAAATAAAGGCATCAAATTATATCAATAAACCCCCAGAAAAGAATTATATCAATATATTGAAACATATACAGGATAATTGTTTCTTGCCTTACTTCGTTGAAATTCATATTTATATTTTAATTATAATAATAGACTCAATTTCAGCATGACTTTTTACTTTTTGTATATAAATCCTGTTAAAATTGAGTATAA
>JABXWE010024732.1:0-19911 GCA_014611495.1 Limonius californicus | reverse complement strand
ATAAAAGAAAACAATTCTTTTGTTTTATTATTGTTCACCATATTTTGTTTTAGTATTGGCAGAGGCAGCAACTGTTGATAAAATAAACAAACTAAATTCGCTTATAACTTTGTTATTATTGAATATAACATAGATAAACTATATATTTTTGAAAAGCGTAAAAATGAGCTTTTCAACTGTGTCACAGCCAACTATGGTATTCATTTAAAAAAATACAACTTTATGCCATAGAGTTCAAACTAAAATTGATAAAAAAAAATTGACTACAATTTTGAATTCTACTTAAAAAAGTGCCTTAAGAATGTCTTTTCGGATTTTCAATAACTATAAAAATAAACGAATGGTTGTAAGTTGTTAAAATGTCGAGAATTTCATTTTCACCCTGTATCTCGGAAACGGAAGCAGATATTCGATTTCCATTTATGGCATTCAAATCGCCTTAAAAAGTTGACCCAATAATGCACTATCAGTTTTTCTGTAGCTTCATTAATAACGGATATTCCCATTTAAAACCATCGAAAATGGTCCACCCCGTACAACAACAATTACGTGTCTTCTTTCGAAGACCCGGTCTATAAGTAACCTCAGCTCTACCGCGTCTGTCTGCGGGAGTCCTGCACACTTCAACTGAATTCCATCCACCGCTTCTGGCACCGGAAAAGTTATCGCATTGCCTCTTTGGTGGTTCTTCCTGACAATATGTCGTAGCGCTGTAGTTAAGGTGTTAGCTTCCTTTCACCTACTTAACTTCTTGTTATCTTCCAGATTGCCATAGATCTTGTCTTTTTCGCTCATTGGCTTTTGTTTTTCCTGGAGATTTTCTGACATTTCTTCTGTGCTATCTTTGTTTTTTTCAGGAGGGTTTCTTTTCCTCCTTCTGAAATTTAGGGCTCGAATTCTGTCTCTTAGGCTTTTAGATGGTGGTTTTGCTTTATTGTGCCCTTCATCCTTAGTGTCTTTTTCATTACTGGATCGGCTTCTTACGAAACAGGTCATGGACTTACTGTCCATAATCTATTTTCATAATTAGCCTCTCCATCATGAATTTTTGAGTTGGGCACGCGTTCTTAACGCACTTTTTGCCCCTGTTTTTGCACGATATGCACACAGGAGATTCCTCCTTTTTCGGACAGCTAGTTTTATTGTGCCCATCTACACCACAGTGCCCGCACGTTGCCTCAGTTTTTGTGCAGTGCTTCTGCACGTGACCTATGTCCTGGCATTTCATGCATTTAGGAGCACCCCTCTCTGCAATGGACTTCACGGTTTTTGTTACGTGATTATGTCTATTAATCCGCGACCAATGGGTCACAGGACAACCGTGGAGAACATGAGAGAGGGATTCCACTATCTGGTAGCCAGCCCGACTCCGTAATCTTAGGTGGGGAGCCCCTTGCGTGGTAACGTGTTGCTACGGAGTTGCACCGCCTTAACATAGTCACGCCCCTTCCAGAAAGCAGGCAGTGATCTATCCACGCGCTGCTAACAGCTGAGGTGCAACCCTGGAGCAGTCCGCCACCCGACGTAGAGGAATCCAGATTCCCTCTCCATTTCTCCCTAAGTTGATCCTTACTGAGCCCATTGGTCTCCTCTCTCCTGAGGCCGTCCTGTAGTTTCGCAATTAGTGAGTTACCCCATGAAGAGTCCAATACAGAGGCGAGGATGTGATCGGTAGGTACCTTCAGTCGTTGGAGCCTAGAACCAAGCACAAGCGGGACATGTTCCTGACGTCCGCATGAATGAAGGCATTGGGGGTGGTTCTGGGCAGATGCATAATTTTTCTTGCTGAAGCACGAACAACTTTATTAATATTTTTGAAGGCTTTGGCCGTAATAGAGGGGGATCGCAGCGAAGCGAGGACGCGGGGACAAAAATTAAATATAAGGAGAGTGAATTTCTGATAAAGTTTCAACGGAGCGTTCTCTAATCCCTTAAGTTGGGCTACAACCGCGGGAACATTTGGTTTTGCAGCGCCGAGGCATCCATAGTCCAAGGTACTTAAAAAATTGAGTTACATCAATTTGCTTAAAGGCCACACCATAGACGTAAAAACGGGGAGTGGTACAAATGTACTTCTTTTTTGCCGGCACAACACCCATAGACAGGGCAGTGCATTTTGATGGGTTAAGCTGGAGACCCCTCTTCTCAAAGAATTTATTAGCCCGGCAAAGAAGCATCTGGGCCTCCCCGACAGAACAAGGCCAGATTATCTGCGAAAGCCATGGCCGCTAGCTTCTGGTCATGGAGGACGTCGATACCCCCGCCGGACTGTTGGAGGTCAACAATTAGCTCATCGAGCACTAAATTGAACAGAGCAGGACAGAGGGGGTCCCCCTGCTTAACACCGCGAGTTATATTAATGGGATCCATTCCACGTCCAAGACAGGATACAGTCGTAGAGCATTCATACCCCGCCGCTACAAAATCAATGGTTTTACGGTGGACGCTGAAACGATTCCGAGCTTTGATAATTGAAGAGTGCGGGACTGAGTCAAAGGCCTTCTTCAGGTCAAGGGAAAGGATATTAAGGGATTTGGAAAGCTTTCTATGCCGTTTGATAACGTATTGAATGGTCACGAAGTTGGCCATACAGCTGTCCATTCGGACGAAGTCCCCTGCCCACTGTGGAGCGGGAGAGCAGAAACACGTTTGCTCAAAATCTTGTTTATGAGCCTTAAGAAAATGGATGAAATTGTTATGGGCTTCCAGTTACCTATCGCGCGGGGATCACCGCTCTTGGAAATTAGAATGATGCGACATTCCTTGAAAATGGGGGGAATGTGCGACAGATATAACATCCCGTTGAACAATATTAATAATTTGATGTCGGGGATTCTTCTCACTTGAGAAATTTTGAATCCATCAGGACCCGCGGATTCAGATTTGGTTCCCGAGATAGCGAGCTGGAGGTCCTGACCGGTAATTGGCAACTACGGCTCCAACCTCCGTCTCCACATGAGCAGGAAGGGGTTCGGCGTCAAAAACGTTTTTGTAGGCCTCTTCAATATCATTGACATCGGGTATGCTGTCATGACCCAGTTCTTGAATATCATCAAGTATATTGTTAGTTAATTGCTTGCGGTTACTTTTAAAAAGTAGTTGAGCCTTTTTAAGAGCATATGCGCATATCGGCTCTGCCCCCATAACCTTTCGCCCTATTACGTGATGCAGTATTCGCGCGGCGATTATTTTGATGATTGACATTAACTCCGCGAGATATTAGGGAAGTGATAAAAGCATCACACCATTCTCTGAAGAGGTCCAATATGGGCAAGTTCTCTTCAGAGAAATAATTTAAAATGGCCGCATCGTAGGGCTCCAAGTCAGGGGAGAGAGCAAGATCCTTGAGATAATCAAGAACCGGGTCACGCAACATAGGTGTTGAGGGGCACAGGGGGAGTCGGGGAATCTCATGGGTGGGACTAGTAAAAGTTGGGGAAAGCTGGAAGTGGGGGATAGGGGGGAGAAAAGGTGGAAGTCGAGGAGGTGGGGTGTAGTTGTAATTGGAGTAAATCCGCGGTGATCTCCTGGGGAGGCGCGAGGACTAGCACTCGGCGGAGGGCTCTCAACAACAGCTTCATCCATTTCGGCGGCAGGCGTATGTGCCGCCTCTAGGTAGTCGTTTTTAACCCGTTCAAGAAGAGACCTATAGTCACGGGTTCTACGTTTATTCTTGATTTTGTTCGTAGTGCGGTTAAAGATGCTGGATAGATGGATGTTCAAGTTGAGCCCCTCATATTTGGCTTCCTCTTTTGCCATTTCGAGAGTCTCAAGCTGACCCCACTCCCGTACCCTGGAACACATAGCTTCTTCCTCCTTTTCTGCGTTGTATTCAACCGGATGCGCATATAATCTGATGCTGACGGAATCCGGGAAAGCTATTAAACACACGCCCATATAACTGGCAGCGGAACTCGTCCAGATTTTAGTGTGCCAGACCCCGGCAGTAGCGCCTTTGGTGTTGCTTAAGGCTTTTTACGTTTGAATAAGATTTCCCACATTCACAAACAAATTTGCCCTGCTGCGGCGGAAGAGCTGGCGTGGTGGTATAATAATAGTAACACCAACCATACAAAAGAGATTGAAGCGCTCTTCCTAAAAACACCCTCACGGGTAAAAACACTCTCGGCTGTTTGTTTTCTAATGGAATTGAAATCACCAGAAACTCGTCTGACGTAGCATTGAATTCAATTGTTCATGGCCCGGTTGCTGGAGATTTGAACGAAAGTACAGAACACAAACCGGGTTACTCGTATAACGAAGCATTGAACTCACCCGAATGACCACGGCCCGGTAGGCTGGAGACTTCAATGCTCGACGTGCTTGTAGTAAAATTCGTCAGGCGACGAACCCGGATCAGAAGAAAAATTCCCGGACTCTAAGAAGGCAGTAGCGAACGGTAGCTCTCTGCATAAACTCACCTTTATCGAAGGGGAAGATACCCAGAGGACGGAATGCTACCGAAAACCTACCTAAAACTGATTAACCTATGAGTGCATAAAGTTACAAAAGTTAAAGAACGGTGCTTTTTTTGTTGAAACACGAATGTTGGGAGGAAATTGAAGAACTTTTCTTAGAAAAATTTTTTATTTATTTTTTTATTAAAAAAATTCAGTGTTCGTTGTATCGAACGTTATGCATAGAGATCAACTTAGACAAATATAACAAAAATAAAAATTTATAGTGTACGATATTTAAGAAAACATTCTTTTGGGTGTAGAGCTCTTTGGCACTTCACGCAGATAAATTTTGCATTTTTTCCACAATAAGCACGTCGTCTTTTTTTTCGATATATTCTGGCAAATGGTTTACTTTATCAAACCTAACATCACAAAGAGGTGCTGGTGTAATTTTTCATTTATTTGATTTTTATCCATGTCTTCTTAAAAGACTCAAATCCAAATATCTTCTAAATTTCAGTAGACCAGAAGATATTTCATAAGAAGGCTGAATTTTCCGGAACAGCAGCCAAGCATTGACGACTGATACATCAAATAAATAAGAAAATATAGGCCACCACCATTTTTACTGCCTCGTTCTGGTCCTGTAGACTGCAAATCAACCATCTAATTTATCCACTCCTCCCATACCCCTGTTATAATTATCAAATGTTTTGGGTTGCGGTACCCCAATTGTCGATTTACTCTCTCTACAGTAGCGCGTGGCGTTCTTGATTTCGCATGTTTTAAAATTTGAGGCTGCAGTAACAACTTTATTGTCCTTCCATTGAAATACGATTACTTCCTCACTGCTCGAGAATGTATACTGTCCTCGTTTTTATTTGAGAGATTTTTTGTTGACTACTGAGTGGATAATCTTCTAATCTATTATCTCTCACTGTACCCGTTACGCAGTATCCTAAAGAAGACAGATGGTTCAGAAGGTTGATGGAAGTGAAGTAGTTATCCATGAAAATTTTATAGCCACATTTAGATCGTATTTCAGCAGACCTTATCAAATCTAATACAACTCCCTCCGAGACCAAAAACTGACCATATATCCATTATTTGTGCACAACGTCCAATTTTTAAAGCCAAATGGGATAGGTTTGTCTTTGATAAACTGCTTGGCAAAATGTTTTCCATAATATGGTATCATGCTTTTATCGATTCTTATGTATTCATCTAAACCACCATATTTTTTTAAGTTTTGATTGAGTTTGTCAATTTGTTGTTGTTAACGAAAACGACTTCTCCTACAAGAACGGCCGCGAAACTCAGGAAGGACGGGGACGGCTTTCGAAACAGTAAAATTTTTCTCCAGTCGAGCAACCACGAATAGATGAAGATCGAATACAGGGAGGCGGTCCGCGGGCAGCTTCAGAAATACGACCGCAAGTGTTTTCTTCACTAAACCAAACCATGCGGCGAGCCGTAATGGAAGGATGTTGCTCTCTTTTAGGTCAGGATTAAATTAAATTAAATTATTATTAAAATTAAATTAATCCGCAGTATTCGAAGATATAAAACTTTCCTAAATCAACCTAACAACTTCACCAGCTTCAGCTGCACCACAGGAAAGTCCAGAAGGAAGTCCCCCAAAAATTTCCCCAACAGGAAACTCCCCCGCCTAAGAATCAACATTTACGTCTACACTTACAAAAATATTTAAAATTCCGTAAATGAAGGAACTAAAGACATTTAAAACCAACAAGGACACAAGACGCGCACCAAAATCCAAAGCGTAGGCAACCAAACAAGCATCCAACAAGTACAGGAAACCTAAGACAAAAATGTACATATAACAACACTTCCTAATCCAAAAAAAAAGAAAAATTGAGGACAATTTTTCTGACTGGGGACTACACATATACATAAAGTTACAATACTAAGATAAATGATATTGCGGCCGGACATAATGTAGTGTTTCCGCCGAATTAACCAATATCACTATTAGACGACATATCTACAATGCTGTTGAAATTTACACAAACTAAAATAAATAAACCAAACCATAAACAATGTCAAACGAAACAGCCCAAAGGGTCAAACCACGGAACAAGGCATAAATGAACCAGAAGCGATACCAGAGCTTTTCGGCGTGTTTGAATTTCAATGCGCAATCGCCAACTATTTAAACTGAACCACGCCTTCTGGAAAATATTCCGTATACTTCCTTGCTGGTATGTAAATGATGCATTGAAGTTTTCGTTGACTTTTCGCGTGTTTATAATAAAAATATTTTAAAAAACTAAAAACTATGGATACTGCCAAGAAAGGGGGTAATTGGTGTTCAGCGCTAAATTAGCACAATAGCAGTAAAAGTGATAGAACAATATCTTTTTTTCCGGTTTGCAAAAGACCCAGAAAGGTAAGTAAACTGTCGTTTTTCGTTGAATTTTGTCGTAACATTTAACCCATTATGACCGGAATTAATTTTTTTTGCCTTTCTGTTTTTTTTTCAACTTTAATCCGGTAAGGAACACTACACAAACACAAAAGTAAACTTTTTACTTGAAAAATTCTATTAGTTTTTCCAAAAAAGACTGTTACATATATGTAACGCTAGGTCATTTGGCTGCCTATTTTAAATTTTGTAAGAAAAACTAGTGCTATTTTCGTATTCTTTATTTTTGCTCTCTACATAGTTTTTGTATGAAATATAACATTGCAGTCAATGCACAGACCAACATCGCATTTGGGACATGTTGTTCTTGTGCTTGTGATGCAACCTTCACCGGCGCAGCGACGTCTTTTTTTATCTGGAATTGTGGTCAAGAGGTGATTTTTGCCGTCATATCTTAAATCGTCGGAAACTCTATTCAAAGAAATGCTAGCCTTTGACGAGGATGGTCTTCCCGTTCCCTTGGGAGGCTTCTCATATTTCTTTAGATACGTCTGCGCGATACTTCTTCTGAAATCGAATTGCGAAATTTTTGAGTTGTTTGCCTTTTTATACAATATCCATGAATTGCTGATGGATACATCTAGCAGGTAGGTAAAAATACACCACCACCACTTTCTAGATCGAATTCCAACTCTGTAGTTTGCCACAAATTTGTCCATCAAGTCGGTTCCCCCCATGTTATTGTTATATTCCGTAATAATGAGAGGTCGTGTTACTTGAACGTATCTTGATTCGGTTTTACTATATCTCTGAACGTTTCCTAAGGGATTTATGCCATGACAAGTCGAGGTTGCGATAACAACGTTACTATCTGTCCATTTGACAAACATTATGCCATGATCCCTGTCAATAGCTGAAGCATAAGCACCTCTATCGCGTTTTTGCATGATTTTTTTGTAGGCAAAGTACAGTTTTTGGGTATTCTGTTGTCACGTATCGTACCGGTACAACCGTATCCTCTCTCCCGCATATGATATAATAAATTTATTCCAGTAAATAAATTATCTAGGTAAAATTTATATGGATTTTCTGGATGCGGTAATTTATAAACCATAGAGACGAACGGTGCTGCGCATTTGCCAAATAGAAGTTGATATTGTTCATTTGCTGTTGGGGATTTTCCTTGGTATACATCGCAGTTCACTAGATAACCATCGCTAGTATTGAGAGCCCACATTTTAAACCCAAAACGAATAGGTTTACCCCTAATAAACTGCTTACATCCGTGTCTTCCGTAATATTTGATCATCGATTCGTCAAGATCAAACGTATCTAAAATGCAGTATACATTAGAACCGGAGCAGGGATGTTGAAAATGTGTTTTCATTTTTTCCGGTTCAGTTGTAATGATGCAACCTAACTTGACAAAGGTTTGTATATTCGTTGATGTGCCATCACAGGTAATTGATCTTATTGTTATTCCAATTTCAAATAAATTTCGTAAACAACATATAACCATTTGAGCTTGCATATCAGCGTCTACTTTATTCGTTAAGTAATAAGCCACTGGGCATTTAAAGTGCTTTGTATAACTCACAATTTGAAACATCAGACATTCAGATGCTGGGTTATCTTGATCGGCGTTAATCGCACCACCATAATCTGCATATCCAGTATGTTTGCCCTGTGCTTCATCCCAACTTATTTGTTTTCGAATCGACATTCCATCAAATATGAGAGCACAGTCTCGAAGATGTGACTTTCCTTTACATTCCACTTTTGAAAATTCTAAAACCTCGTGTAGGAAACCAGGATTACAATTTAATTTTGAGAACCAACTTCGGATAGTACGAGGGTTTGGTAAAACAAAATTTTTCCGCACAAAAGTATACGCTTTTGGCGAATAAAAGTAAAGCGTCTGTGCAAATTGCTTCATTGCACTGCTATATCTTCTGCGTTTAGGTTCCAGCATTTCGTTTTTCTGTTGGTAAATAAGAAATTCCAACGAGAAACCTTGAAAATAGCTCTTTAACACTATGTCTAAATTATCAGTAGTACATCTGTTTTCTTTAAGTTCTTTTATAAGTACTGCCATAGATGTAATTTTTAAATTTCTTCGGCGTATCTTCTGGTTTAAACTCTTAATTTTTCGACGCAAATTTGTTTTTGTTGGCGATTCTATTTTCATAGGAGAAGTCGACACATCTACACGCATTCTGATGCCATCATTTTCATCTACTTCCATTTTAGATGTTCCCTAAAATTAATAAAGATAAGGAGTTATATATACAGTGTGTCGCATTTAAGATGAAGACACCCCCATATTTTCGCTATTTGAAGGAATACAGATTTGAATTTTTGCACAGTCGTACAGGTTGATGCCTCACATTTTTTAAGATACTCAACTAAAATCTGAACTTTAAACTCAGCCTACTACGAATTCACAAACATGGTCAATTCTCGATATTTTGCTTCGCGTTAGAGATATCGAAAAAAATTATTAGAAAAAGTTGTTCAGAATATTATTCTAACCCCATATACCAAGTTTCATGACAAAATTCACATTTTTAATTTTTTCATTATTTTGGTCTATACACAAAATAATTAAAGTTTATTTTTTAAATTGATATTTAGTGTGCCATGGAAAGTAAAAACTTGACACATTGTCAATTTAATAGTGTCATGTATTCAAATATTTCAGTAAAATAAATAAATAGCGTATAAACTTGTAATTATTTTGTGTTTAGACCAAAATAATGAAAAAATTAAAAATGTGAATTTTGTCATGAAACTCGGTATATGGGGTTAGAATAATATTCTGAACATTTTTTCTAATAATTTTTTTCGATATCTCTAACGCGAAGCAAAATATCGAGAATTGACCCTGTTTGTGTATTCGTAGTAGGCTGAGTTTAAGGTTCAGATTTTAGTTGAGTATCTTAAAAAATGTGAGGCATCAACCTGTACGACTGTGCAAAAATTCAAATCTGTATTCCTTCAAATAGCGAAAATATGGGGGTGTCTTCATCTTAAATGCGACACACTGTAGATAAATGATAATAATAAAAAAAATATATTTAGGTTCATACTAACAGGTTGGGGTTCATTAGGTGTCTTTGAAACGGGTTCTGTTGTTGTGTGACGAACTAAGATTCTTCGAGCAGCAGTCTTCTTTTTTAAATGGGGCGGAAAATCAAAAATACTTGGAACAGCATCATGTTTTAATTGCCTAACTGATGCACCAACGCTATCTTTATAATCTGATTCTAGAAAATGAGCACTACATAGTCTGCTGGTTTTCGTTGGTTTCCAGTCCACTCTTCGTATAGCTGCTATCCACAGTTTCAAAATTTCTGGCCGTTTAAATGGAAAACTATAATAAATATTAATAACAATCACCAAGTAAATATAAACAAATTATTTATAGCAATAAAGTTTAAAAACTAGCTATGTTTGATAATTGATAAACATAACCTATTTGCATAATACTTACGTATGAAACTGGATTTTTTTCCTCTTGTCGTGTAAGTTTTTACACCCGTACGCTACACAATAAACTACCATTGTTCGTGCAAACAATCAATGTCTTCAAATGGTATTATACAAAACAAAATAATAAAAAAAACGCTCTTTAAAACTTGGCACACTTGAACCTTAACACAACCGTAGAGTGTTAGACAGTGATAGAGATACCACGCGCTCAGCCTGGCTTTGTTGCACGGTAAGAGCCTCAACGCCTGCAATGCATTCAGTATTAACTGTTGCCCTTCCAGTTCCGTAAGGATAGAGTTCAATGGTTGTTCGTAGGTGGCAAGATGTCTGCCACCGCTGCTCTAATTAGAGTGACAGAAAAATACACGATTATATTTGATTGTGAATTCGCGAATGTGCAAGTTCTCTGGTAAATAATTCAGATTGGTGATTGTGAATAAAGATTCTCGCAGTCTATGCCGACTTTACGAAATTATACATGAATTTTAGAAATAAAATTACCAATGATCGCTTCGCGTTGAGCTTCTCTGGGTTCCTTCGACCTAGGCAGTTCTGCATAAACAATCGGTAGGTATTACTCTCAATTTTACGTTAATAACTCCAACGGGAAAGGAACGTTTGCTTCTGGCGAATTCTCGGATGACGACGGTGACAGATGTTTGTTGTTCAACATTCTTATCTTCTGAACGCCAAAATGTGGAGTTTTTGAGATTGCTAATTACTCAGCAATTTAATTCAATCTTCACATTTTTACCCCGTTACAATGTGCTCCGTACATTTTGAAGATGCGATGTTTTCAAATCCTTTAAAAAAATCGACTCTTACCTATGGCAGAACCAACGTTGTTTAATACGCCCAAAGAAACGTTTCGAAGGTTTATTAATGACTTAGAAAATGAGTTTGTTGAAAACATAAGTAAATTAATAATAAGTCCTCATATTAACCAGAATATGTTTAATATTTTGAAACAACGTTCTTTTGTGCACCCTTGCGAAATGTTCCCAATGACTTATGTAATAAGTTTGTTCGTTCATTTACGAATATTTTATCTCTTAAAAGATTTAAACAGAGATATCCGCAATAATAAAAACAGAAAATTGATAATTATTCAAAATTTATAATTTGAGTAAATATTTTTATTTTAGTATAAGATTCATAGTATGCTTCCTTAAGTAAGAAAATGGTTGTATTGTTTTGTTGTCGTAAATTAGTTGCTGTTCTAATGAATTATTAAAATATATGTATATTAAAATAACTTTGTTTGTTTTACCCATAGTGGTATTTTATTTTCTTATGATAGAAATCGTATTTATTAATTCCTAAATATAAGTGAATATATATACTTCAGTGGCATTATTTCATGGCAAGTATACATTTCAAATTTAGAGCCATTCCCGGCAATTCTAACGCCAAAGTAATGGCTGCAGTCACGTGATCGGCAACCAGAACATCAAAGGTGCCGCGGCCTAGTGTCGCTTCTGGTTTATTTATGCCTTGTTCCGTGGTCAAACTATATATAAATGCGTCAATCGACATTGTCTTCATGAAGGTCCGGAGGATGCTCCTTGATGTCGCGAACGTGGTACACTCGCACTTTCCCAGTCCTGTCTGCAAGTTCATCCATCACGGCGATATTTTGCGGCGGATCGTGTACGGACCTACGTACTTTGGCGCTAACTTCGCGTTGAAGTCTCTATTAGCATCGGATTGCGCATAATTTCGATGGTATACGCGCTCCAATGTCAAAGCGTACAGGTCGTTTTCGCAGATCGTAACGGTGTTTAGCTTTAGCATGAGCATTAATCAGTCTTCTTTTGATTTCTAGGAATAAGTTCTTAAATTCACGTTCACGATTCAAGGGTCAGCTTTTTCTGTTATAGGGGCGAGGAATTCTTTATGTTGTTTGCCAGAGATAGTTAGCGAAGAAGGGAGTGGTTCCGGTGGCTTCATGATGAGAGGTGCGTAACGCACAAGTCACATTGGGGAGTAACAGGGCCCACTTCGTATGGTTATCGGTCACATAAGCAGACAACATGATCTTGATATTCTGGTTCACACGCTCGACGGCATTAGCTTGAGCATGGTAGTAAGGGGTGAAACGAATTCGTACGGAGTATTGTTGACACATGTGAGTAAATTCTCTAGAACGGAATTGAATACCATTATCGCAGATAATGGTACAAGGTGTTCCATACACGAAAAAGATATGTTCTTCCAGAAATCTAGAGATGGCGTCGGCGGTAACTTGAAGCAACGGGGATAAGATGACTTATTTGGTAAAGTCTGATATAACCAAGATGTAACCCCTGAGTGGATCTGGGTAGAGGTCCGACAAGATCAATGCTGATAATCTCCCAAGGTCGCGATGGATCAGCAGTTTTACCCATGAGTCCTGGAGGTGCTCTTCGGCTAGGCTTGGTCGTGATGCAAGTAACACAATTCTTCAGGTATTTGATCACATCGTGTCTCATTTTCGGCCAATAATGTCGGAGTTTTAGGCGTTCGTATGTCTTGTGGACGCCAGCATGACACGCAGCAGTTGAATAGTGACATTCTCGTAAGAGGGCTCGACGGGATTCTTTGGGAACGTCTATCTTGCAACACTCGGCTTCATCTCGCAGATTCGGGAACGAAGTTTTTACGTATTTAAACAATTTATGGTCCTCAACTCTCTACTGAAGATATTTTAACGGCTGATGAGTGACCATATCACATATCTTGAGGTACCATTGGTCCGTAACCGGAGTTTCTGCTTCGATTGGAGATATGTCAGGAACTGCTCTAGACAAAAGATCAGGCACTACGTGTTCACGGCCTTTACGGTAAATGATCGAGTAATGAAATTGTTGAAGTCGGAGTAACCAACGCGTTAAGCGACCTGAGGGCTCTTTTAAATTCTTCAACCAAACCAAGGAGTAATGATCTGTGATCACCGTGAACTTGTATCCTTCCAGGTATGGACGCAACTTCTCAATGGCCCAAATTACCGCTAAACGTTCGCGGTCCGTGGTTGAGTACTTCTGTTCAGCTGTGGTGAGGGAGCGGCTGATATAGCAAATTACTTGCTCGCATTTTTCATCTTGTTGAGCCAAGACGTCACCAAGACCATAAGTCGAAGCATGAGTTTGAACGATGAACGGGAGATTGAAGTTAGGGCAACTTAGTACAGGAGCAGATATAAGACACTGTTTGACGAAGGTAAATATCACAAGCTTCAGACTATTGAAACAGAATCTTCTTCCGAAGTAAGGCTGTAAGAGGGGCAATGATAGTTGAAAAGTCGGGAATGAAACGACGGTACCATGTGGCTGTTCCGATTACTCTTCTGACTTCAGTAACATTTTTAGCTGGCGGGATTTCGAGTATGGCGTTCACCTTTTCTGGGTCAACGTGAAGTCCTAAAGCATCTACTACTAAGCCAAGATAGCGTAGCTCGGAACGACAGAGTTGGTTCTTATCTGTGGATAAAGTAACGCCGGCCTGCTGGAACCTTTCAAAAACTCGCGACAAAATCTTCAGATGAGTATTAATGTCTTGTGACGCCTAGTTAATCCACGGCGACAACTAATAGTTTCATACACACAAATTTCGAAATATCTAAACAAGGTCCAGGATCAAGGACAAGGGTTCGACTAACTGCAGTCGAAGAAGGGTGGTTCGATGTAAGCCTAGGCGCCACCTGTTTAAAAAAACCCTTTTCTCCTCGAAGATAACTTTGGTAAACAGGAACCTTCCCGGATGGACTTACCTTGTCTGGTAATATTAAACTTATTTTTCGAGACAGAATGAAACACAATTGTAATAGACAGATTTCCAAATATAATGATCAAAAAAATAATAATTTCTCAATACAAACGTGTATATATATACAAAGTGATTTTTTAAAAAGTCAATTGCAGTAGCCTAGGGATTGTCCCGTCTATATTAAGCTTTAGAATCTGACACTATGAAAATTGTAACAGAAAGAAAGAAATCTTGATGATAAACCTGTAATTTTGTTGGGCCAAAATTTTTAACTACCTGAACTGTCACACAGTTTGACATACAGGTAAATGTCATTCAAAGCTCATTACAGCTGACTGCAGACGGAATAGCTTTTTTTCTAGGCTTGCTGCAAATGACTTTTTAAAAAATCACTTTGTATATATATATGAAGCATACCCAATGAAAAAAAACCCCAGTATAGGTATGTATATAAATTCACATTCATTAACCAAAATGAACGGACCACAGTAGGTTATTTCTCTGATTTAAATTTTAATACAGAGCTGAACCCAAAATTTCTAGGGAAAACAATAATGCGTAGATCAGTATTTTAAATTAGGAAGCGTTAATCCACTTCTAAAATGTTAACAAACCACCGAATTCCCGGCTAGAATCGACGATTATGCGAGGCCTCGTATACGCAAAACTAGATTAATTACCCAAAATAAATGGTGTATGCGCACGGATAATTATAAATATACGCAAAATTCCCCCTTTCGTTTGAACTTTGAATCAGAAAATATTATCTCGTACTCTGCAGACCATTTAACAAGTTCTCAATATACAAAGTGATTTAAGCATGAACAAGAGTGTTTCCAAATAAAATATTTTACTAAATACAAAATTTTGTCGAATATTTATTTTATTTCAATATAAATATGACTACGCAATTAAACGAGTTGTTGTTCGTTTTTGGCTAGTTCTCGAAATTCCATGAACTTATCACCCAACGCAGGTAAGGTAAAAAGTAGACTCAGAAACCTTGAACGTAGGTTTTCTTTATCCTAAGTACTCGCTATACGACCATCTGCTACTCATGCCAAGACGACGGTTCTCCACTGGAATTTCTAGGCTGAAATTATCGATCTCTTGAAATTTTCGACGTCGTTATAAATGCGATCAGTTTCCGGATTTTTTTCCCACTCTTCCGGCTGGTATTTGCTTGCTATAAGATGTAAAATTGGCAGAAGAAAAACTCCAAAAGTGCACTAAATTAGGATTACTCCCAGCGAAAAATTTACTATCATACAACCGTGTTTAAACTTCCCCTAATCACTTGAAAATTCACAAATTGGAATTATCTTCCGTGTCGTAACGACCTTAATTAAAAATTCAAGTCTGCACCTGTTGAGAATAGAAAGCGTTCTGTCTACAACAATTAACTGCGGTCCGAAATCCGAAAATTTACGATCGATGCGCAGAACCCATACGAGGACAAATTATTTGAATTGAAACCGAAGTATGCCGTTCAAACGCTGGAATGGGATACACCCCGGATAACACTATGCGTCAGAAATCCCACGTTACAGTCTTCAGTACCGATAAACACGTCGTCCAAGTATACAAGAGCGTACGGTTCAAGTTCAGGGCCTAATACCTGATCAACTAGACGCTGCCATGTGGCTGGATTATTCGTTAAACCAAACGGCATACGTTTAAACTGGAACAGTCCTCTTCCAGGAACAGAAAAGGCAGTGAAGTGACGAGAATCTTCCGCAATGCTAATATGCAGATTTGACATCAAGAGAACTTAAATATTTGGCATTTCTTAAACGATCCAGGATCTCGCTCGCAAAGGGTATCGGGTAAGCATCTTTCTTCGACACGCTGTTTAGATATGTATAGTCACTGCAGAACCTATAGTCTCCATTTTTCTTAGCAATCATCAGCACAGGCGAAGACCAAGCGCTAGTTGAGGGCTCAATAATATCCTCCTTCAACATTTTCTTCCATTCTTCATCGATTTTTGCCTGACTAGCTGGGGACACACGATAGGCTCTTTGTTTCTTGGGTTCGGCTTATGAAATGATCCGATGCTCAATCAGTGACGTACATCCAATCTTGGATCCGATGTTCTGGAAAAATGGTGTCACTAAAGTAATGAGCTGACGTTGTTCGTCCGCCGACAGGAACTCTCGGGCTACAACGGCGTTTAACTCCAATAGCCACGTTTTAGGTCGGGGATAATATCCATCGCAATCCAAACGTTGATTCCGAGGATTAACGGATGATGTAATGCGGGAATCACTAAAACTTATGGATGACGCGATCTTCAAGTTGAAACGGCAACGTAAGGACACCTAAAACTTCACAAGATTGATTGTTGGCAACAGTACAGTCAGAGATAGTCGAAGGTAACAGCGGGCAGCCTAATTTTTGAAGGATATTCCAACCAGGTTCTCCAATAATGGTTCTAGAAGCTCCCGTATCTAAAAGCCCTTTGAGGTTAACACCTAAATGTTCACCATCAGGTAAGGGCGTTTGTCTCGATCGCTATGAGCAAAAATGAAATCTAAAATTGGCGTTATTTTTTTCGATGGAGAAACCGTCTTCAGTGGAGTGCCCGAATGCAATTTGCGGTCTTCTACTGCATTCGTGGTCCGTTTCCCGAACACTTTGGGCAATTTCAGAGGGTAACGTTCGCGAACCCACATTTAAAACAATGCTTCGTACGTGGAGCCGGGCATTGGTTTGAACGATGATCTTCCAGGTGACAATTTCAGCAAGTGATGGCGGCAATGGAAACAGGTGTTGGTACTGCCACTACCGTATGTATATTTGCCGGAGTGATCACTGGATTGGGGATATCGTTAAAGGGATTCATCGGCTGCTGGTTCTCCACAGCACACACATGTGAGCGAAAGGGACGTTTTCTCACGCCCAGGTCAGGTTCAAGGAGATGACTGTTACTCAATACAGGTGACTTAAATTTTCTGGAGGCCACTAAAGCTTCCTCTATACGCCGACAAATTTGAATTAATTCAGTAATGGAATGAATTGGATGTAAAGCTAGTTGAGTCGTGAAACACGGCTGAAGGTTACGTCTAATGATCGGAAGTCGTACCTTCTCCTCTGGGTAATTAGGTAGGCGTTGGAACAAGTTTTCCATTATGGCAATATAAACTGCTACGCGTTCGGAGCTGATTTGGCTTCGATTTCTAATTTCGTCCCATAAATTTTCTTCATAGTCATGAGCAAGAAATATTTGTGTCGGTTCTTCCACCGAATCATCCCAGGAAGCAACCGCTGAACTCTACGAGATCGGTACCATATCAAGGCATTCCCTGTAAAAAAGTCCACAGCTGATTGAAGTAATTGCTGTTTGGTGACTCCACGAGCAAGTCGCAGTTCTTTAACATGGGTCTAAAAGCTGGTTAAACTTGTGGATTCTCCATCAGATTGAAGATTCCATTTATGAACGGGAATATAAGTGCGGAATGTTGATCGGTAACCCTCGCTACTCATCGGCTCTCGACAGGTAAGTTTTGCCTTTGGTGGCTGATCTAAATCAGTATGTCTTAGGGCTGGATGAATCGAAATTAAAATCATTAAGCTTGTCCCGAAACTGCATAGTTGAAGACAATGGTGGAATATTATGTGCTGAGTTAACGGCCAGAGTGAAAGAGACGTGACGCTGAGTCGGTTGATGGAAGCTACTTGGGTTAATTTCATGATTGATGCCTTGTTGCACTGGAGGTTCTTCGGAAAGGGCGGACTCAAGCTCAATCATGTTCACTGGTTGAATAGGGACATCCAAAATAGAAGGTTGCCTGATGTCGGAGTTAGGTACTCGTGAATCAAATTCCATCAGACTGACACGTTGGGTTAAGTTACGAATATTTGTAACCAAATAATTGCGTAGATGATGTTGCTCAAGGTTTTCTACCGTGACTCTGTAGACGATCATGTATGTGATGTAATCGTGTTAGTATGCTTTGCTTTTTATTGGCAGGATTGTTATGATCAAAATTATCGATCGCCTCCTCTAGTTCGTTAAATTTTGTTTCGCGGATTTGAAATTCGATTTGCGGGTTTATCCGCAACGTCGAATCGATTAGTACTGCGCCATCATGTTCTCGCTGTAAGGCATCACGCAAATGTGTACGCATTTCACCGACGGTAGTATTTATCGGGTAGTTACGAAGTTCTAACTCGTAAACGAGTTCATCTCATAGCAGTCTTCCGACATCCAGTTGATAAATGTTGATTGACAAATAGTAAATTAAATAAGGCTTCAAAAGGATAACCACAAAGAAAAGAAAATCAAAAATAATCTCGCCTGACAGTCTTGACTATACCTGAAATAAACTAAATTTTGACGCAAAATTCGAAAAGAAAAACATCTCAGGAGTCGATATTCCAGGAACGTACCCAAAAAGAATCTCAAAATTGCCTAAACGATGTGGCTTGTAAACTGGAAAATAAAAGAATCTATCCCAAAAAAATTATGAGAATTCCAAACTGGTCCCACGTTGGGCGCCATTTATCCCTGTTACCATAAACCGGCGCACAAATCCCCACGGGAGCAACAGGACAAATTGACAAGAACAAACACGGTTTCTGGCAACAAATATGGAAACACCGAAATATTCTATCCACGGGTAACTCGCTGCACGTATCGGTGTTTTCACCACGGCTCTAAGTCTGCGATACGCGGTGGGTGAAAACAATCTTCAAAGGGCGCCAGGATTTTACGTCACCAGTCGCCGCGCAGCGATAACTCAGACCTACCGTACCGATTCCACATAAGGGTAAACTTTTACCACGCAGAAAGAACTTCAACGGTTCCAACAAACACACAAACAAGGAAACAAGACGCAATAAAACGCCACAAATCAAGTAAATACTGAAAATAATTATATTAACCAAAGGTAGGCAAGCGCCCTGTATATACACCATTAACCATATAAATATAATGCTATATAAATACAATGTATATTAATACACCCTGTATATAACCAATAACCATAGATATAAAAGAAATGACCAAATAAATGTATACACCTTGTAGCTAATTATTTACAATTACATAATATGAATCAAACTTTGGGTGAAGCCCAAGTTGCAACATTAAAGAAAAATTACAAATTCAATTAAATCCATGTGAAACGTTAGAGACCATGGGAAAATAAAATAATCATTCGAGGTGACTCGAATGGTAGGAAACAAATTAAGTTCCACAGGAATGACGCTGAAAACAGGGAGAGGCAGTTTTGCGGATTTACCACTATTAGACTGATCTGAAATCACAGATCTATTCAAAGCTAATGAAGTGCAAGTCTTAACTGCGATCATAAGATTCCGCACGCTAGTTTCGTATGGAGACTATGTAAACGAGTTTTTAAAAAAGCTCTTTATTAATTTACGTAGGAGTTCACTTATTTGACATGTTACGAACAGCGTTAAACTAGAACTAACTACGTGTAGAGAAACTTAACAAGTAAAGTACTTATCTAATGCTGAGAACGTAGATTGTCTTATTTCCTTCTCAGCTTGCAGTTTACAGTTATCATAACTTGCAGTTTCTCTTATCATAACTCTTCCCCTCTAAGAGTCTTTAATATGGTTTTTCTAAAAACTTTATTAAAGTCTAATTGCATTCTTTATGCAGGTGTATTGTTTTGAATTTCAATCTCTTTATTTAAGAATTTAATAAATTTAATTTTTAGGGTATTACGTTTATAATAAGAGTACAATATTATACTTATAATTAACAAAAAAATTATTATAGTAACAATAATTGAGGATATACATAAATGGTTATTATTTATTGAATAGGGAATATTATGCAGCCAAAAACATCAAAATTTTGGTTTAAAAAATGAAAATGCACTTCATAAATCTTCAAAATTAAATATATTTCGACTT
>JABXWE010024731.1:0-12666 GCA_014611495.1 Limonius californicus | reverse complement strand
CAAACGGCATAAAATCGTTGTGGCTAGTGAACCGATATACGTTCATCTAAAGCAAAATTTTTATAATACTGATTCAGACCAAAAATTGTAACTTCCTATGAAATAGTCGTAGAGAAAGTATAGTCTCCTACTCGTGTAGAATAGCTATTATTCACTCGAATTTTCATCCTCGTGAATAATAGCTGTCATTCTACACTCGTTGAAGAATATACTAATATTTCTGTAAGTAATAGATTTTCAGATTTTAAAGTAATAGCCGTTTATCATTCACCAAGAATCCAAAAATGTTTATGTGAGTGTGTGGCCGTGGGAACGGCTAGTCTAAAATTTTATTAAAAATATATCAATTACATTCAGCTTTTAGAAAAAGTTTGGAAGCGGAAGTAAGATATATTTTTACGTAGCACTTTCTTTAAAAAAGTTCATTAGTAATTTTAAAACTGAAAGGCTCAGACAAATCGAACGATTTTTTGGCAAATTCTCTAACTTAAAAATTAAGACCAATACGATAAGCGTTAGTCAATATAAAAACAAACGTCAGAAAACCCTGCTTTGACTATCAATTTTCCTTAAAGAAATTTAACGATTTTGAAAATTACGGCATATGTTATATGGCTGCAGATAATATTTTACTTTAAGAATAAATTGGCTGTCGAGCATCTGTCCTGCGAGTAATCGGCTTGGTGATCAAATATTTGTCGAGCATAGAAATCTGCGAGCAAACGACATGCGATCAAACGACAGGGGAGCAAACGACAGGGGAGCAAACGACAGGGGAGCAAACGACAGATGAGAAAACGACAAACGAGCAAACGACAGGTGGGAAAACGACACACGAGCAAACGGTGGTAAATACCTCCATATTTCCATGGAAACTATGCTACATCGTAAATGTCGAAGATATCGTAAATTCCTAACATCAAAACTCCGGGAGTATTTTTTACAAATATTTTGATGAAGCCGATGTTTTTGCAAAAGATATATTAAACAAAAATTGTCTGGGGATAATATACACATCACGAATGATATAATTATAGAAAAAAAAAACGCTTCTTCAGCAGTCCTCCCTCAACTCGATATAGGCCCAAAAAATAATTATAACTCTACTGTTTCTTAAATCTTTGGGTGAGCTTCAATAATGTTGTTATTATGGGGGTAGGGCAATTTGGCTGAGTTATTGGTTAATAATGTAATGAGTAACGTCAAGTGATCAAAAAAAATATTAGTTCAAGATGTTTTTCGGTGAGTATTGTGTAAAAACACATGTATTAATTTAACTAATCATAAATTTAATTATTGTAACTTTTGTTGATGTTGGTTTAGCTATCAAAAGCTAATCTTCTTCCAGCTGATATTACAAATATGTGTAATTTTAGTAGTTTCAATTTAGGGAAATGCTTTCTGTTTCTTACATCTAACAAATTGGTATGTAGCAAAGCGTTAGTTAAAGAAGACTATTATAATTTATGTTACGCGGATAATTTGAACACATATAGGAATGAAGTACAGATAATATTAGCATTGCTAATATTATTAGTGCAACTAATTGTTTCATTTGTCGTTTGAATGCTGTAAAGTCATCAAGTCATTCTGTTAAGTAGTTGTTTACATACTTTTTTTAATAAATTTATTTGTAGGTTCATTTTAAAGTGGAAACTATATCGTACTATAATTAAATATTTTATTAATAAAAGGTTTCTGGACAACGAATATTGGTAAAGATGAAAAATATTTTAAGGCTATTCTTTCGTTTTCGATTGTGCCTATATAACCTTTACGGACTAAAATATAAATTATAAACAAACCTGTAATATTTTACTTTGTAATTAACTGTTTTGTAAAACAATTAAGAAAGCACAGAGTTACCTTAACAAAGCTTACTAACGCATATACCTTGAATTATATTTATATTATTACAGATAAGTGGTATGGGTTCAAATCGAAAGGCCTTCCCCAAGCGTGCACCAATTCAAATCGAATGGCCACCAAAACCGTTATTTGGTTTTAATCGGAGGACCTAGCGGGTCCCGGGCTACACAACTTCGATGCCCATTTACACACGTTCAGGAGAGTTAAGCAGCATTGTCTCCGGTAAGTTCGAAAATGGATGACCATTAATTGCTTTAACTCGGTAGTTATCTTCCACAAGGATTGATCACTATGATAGAGTAGATCATCAATCCTCTCAGTAAAATGTGGAATATACAGTAGTAAAGGAAGCTGTTAAGATGAGGGAGACCCTTACCCAACAATGAGATGTTGCGGAGCTAATTAAAACGAACGAGGAAAAATCTAGCGCACCACCAAAAGCGTTTATTGGTTTAAATCGGAAGATCTAGCGGGCTGCTCAAGGCGTTTACTAATTCAAATCGGAGAACCTAGTAGGCCATTCAAACCGTTTATTGGTTCGAGTCGGCGCACATCGCGGGCCATTCGAAGGCTTTGCTAGTTCAAATCGGAGGTGCCAGCGGGTTATCTAAATTATTATGAAAATCTTACCTTTTTTACAGTTGAGATCGTCCGAGAGTATGGTAGTGGGTGGGCTGAGTGGTTGCAGGGGAAACGGGTTGCTTCCTGCAGGATACCATGGCGTGGGTCTCCAGCTGCTCTGGTTGCCGTTGAGCAGCCTAAGTTTGTCGTAAACACTGTCCGCAGCAGAAGACACCGGAGACTGCTGCTGAGACGATTGCTCCTTCTGCGCCGCTAAATTACGAAGCACCCTGTTTATTGAAGAGACCTGCAAAACAAAACAAACACAATCAGGGAAGAGTTACCTGTTTCTCTCACCGCAAAATTAAGTTCTCAAATTCCGGGCGTTTCAACCCACTTCGGTGGGATTTATTGTTAAACCGAGGAGCCTGTAATTTCAGCGACAAAGCGAACAAGCGACTTTCAAGTGGCTCCTTTACAAAAGCAATTCGATCATAACATTTAGGTCTAATTGTTCGACAACTGGAATATATACACCGCAAAGTTTTCTTTGAATGTCGTGTTCAAAGCAGGCCGTTGACGAATGACAAATTGTGGAGCTTACGAGACCACCTTGCATGGGAATTAGAAATTATTAATCGGAATCAGTCCACAGCCGCACGGTGTCGAAAAGCGTCTCTCCATCTTACCCATCCCAACGCGGCAGACGGAAACGGAAAGCGAACGTGAATGGGATTAATACGGGGCGATTTTATATTGAAATGCCCTGCCAAACGCAGTTCGACGTCGTCGACTCGGTGCAAGCATTCTTTTTGCTGCAAATACAAAAGATCGAAGGAAAAAAGTCATAATGGGTATCATGGGGTAGTTATGAATAGAGTGCCAATAGAGCGCACCCTGCAGCGCTTTGTATGACCTGCGACCATTGACGGCATCGACATCGACTTCTAATGAATTGGTACTCGTACTCAGGTCCCATCAAGACTTTTGTTTAGCTTTAATTCCGAAAACTAAGGAGCAATGAGAACGCGACGACATATGCCTTTGAAAATTGGAGAAATATGTTCTCGGAAGTGGTACAGAGATGATTGAAAGTTGATAATAGGAGGGGCAAAGAAAACTTTTTACAAAAGTTCATCTAAACGGGATGATACAAAACCGAACGAGGCATATTACAACAGCAGTTTAAACTTGTTGTAATTGTAGTAATTTATACACGCAATACTGGAATTTAAAGATTGGAGTGAATCAAGAACGTCTTCTCTTCAGATTTTTGTGAGAAACAAATTCTTCATTTACTCTTTCACCTTAAAAATATGCGGAAAGACGTTGTGCAAAAAACGGTGGGCAAATTTCGATGTTTTCATAGGAAATCTCGATAACTATAAGAGGTATGGAAAAATGGAACCCTCACTCTCGATAATTTTTTTAGACATCTCAATGCTTAAATCCAAAATTGGCTATCGTTTTTGAGTTATTCGCGAAAATTCAATTATTCGACTTCTTGTTTTTGGCTGTATCTCGCTTATTTATGAAAATAGACAAACATTATTTCTACGTTTTTCAAGCACTTTTTGATAAGAACGCAGTGGGGCAGTTAATTTTTAAAAATTCTTTGTCATTCGGGTTATTACATAAAGTTGTATTTTTTATATGGAACTCATAGTTGGCTATGACATCATGAAGAAGAAGATGTTTTCCCATTCTAATGATATACATACAGGGAATTTTGATTTTTAGTGTACATTGCCTATGTATACTTTTAAAAAGAATGCGTCAATTACTCCTATTGTGTAGGCAAGCAACTATACCGACAACTAAAAAACAGAAATGAACGTCACGGTAGTTGTGAATTATTTGAGTATGAAGGTTATGTTGATGCAGTGTTTATATTAAATAAGTATTTCACCCTGTATATAGGACGCAAATGATGACTTATTTGTTAAATACAAAAACCGACTGGGTGATGTTTCTGTAAAGTCCGTGAACATTGTATTTCCTTTGTACAACAAAAATACATCAGCGGCAAAGTGGTGTAATGGTCAGCATAGGTGCCTTCCAAGCAGTTAATCCGGGTTCCATTCCCGGCCATCGCAAACTTTTTTTAATTATTATTTTCTGTTATAACTATTAATTATTATTTCTTCAACGTAGTATAAAATATTTAATTTCATTTCTTCGGTTAACACGTGATTACTTTTAGTTATTATTTTATGGGAATTTATTACGCATCCCTCTGATTTAAATTTTCTAACAATTGTTTGTATGATTCGAATACAAAGAGTAGGTCTTTATGGATATTTTAGTGAAAATAAGTCTCTCACAGTTCGTAAGCTGTTACCATTCCGATACCACATTAGAATTTCCACTTTTTCGTCTTTACTGTACATGGTTGCATGAAAATCGCAAGAAGACACCAAATAAAGATTAATTTTATTTTTTAACATTGAATTAATTTAATTGTTTTGGTGACAGCATGGTTTAGTTGTCTGAATAGTTGGTTGCCTACATAACAGGCGTAATTGACGCGTTCTTTTTAAAAGTATACATTGGCAATGTATACTAAAAGAAAAATTCCCTGTATATCATGTGGGACGGATTTATTTATTTTCACTACATTATAGCAGAAACTTACAATTTTTAAAGTAATTTTTAATATTTCATTGTTTTCTAGTAGTAAAATTGTGTCATTCAGGATATGCGTGGTTACATTACCAATCGTTTGATTGATAAATTTAATCACGTTTAATTGTTGATTAATGCTTATAATATTTCACCTTAAAAGTGCGAAATGGCCTATGAAAATTACGATAATATAATATGGTAGAAAGTTTCTTTCAAAGTAATTATAATTCAGATGCTGCAAGTGAAACATAATTTAATCGTTACCTAGAATCAGGGCAATCTAATAAACCTATTTTGGGAAGATTTAAAGATAATCTCCTTAATTAAAACATTTACCAAACCTAAACCAAAGAATTATAATATGGAAGATGCTAAGGAAGTTACCGTCAATGTGATTGGAATGGCAGTAAATCCTTCGTTTTCAAGCCGTCACATTGAAGCGGAATCTGGTATAGCACGACGGCGAGCATTATCAGTTTTGAAGAAACAAAAATTTAGACCTTATAAAACAAGGAAACAACAACTTCAACCAACCGATCCTGAATGACGCTTAGATGTTTTGTAATTGGACCTTCATTAAATTCAGCAAGATCCATTATTCTTTAAAAATATCATTTTAACGAATGAAGCATATACTAGCATTGCCGAAATTTTCAATCGACACAATGACCACTGGTAGTCCGATGTTAATCCCCACCAAACCCTCGATGTCAAAAATCAGGAACGTTTCTGTTTTAGTGTTTGGTATGCCCTATTTGACAGTCGTTTTTTTGCTTATCGAATTTATGAAGTAAACCTGAACAGCCAACGCTATTACGAAATTTTAAACATGCATGTAATAGGGGAATTTTTAGGTGCATTGCCCCTGAATGAGACACAAAATATACTTTTTCAGCACGATGGCGCACCACGTCATAATACTAGATCGTCTAGGAATTGTTGACCGTTAATTTTGGAGACAACTGGATAAGAGACCAACGGACCAGTAAGGTGGCCACCACGTTCGCCGGATTTGACGTCTCTGAAATTCTTTTTTTTGGAGCACATTAAAGATAATTTATAAAAAAATACTAAGAGTAACATGAACGAAATAAGAGACAATTTTAAACAGCGTGCAAATTCTGTCTCTAATGTTCAGATGATTCACATGTTCATCAATTTGAAAATTAAATGCAATTATTTGCATATTCTTTTAACGTATCTTCTAGATTGTATTTTGTTATCCCTGATTAGTTGAGAATCGATGATGATTGGTTTTAAAAATTACTTTTAAATTGCAAGTTTCTGCTGTAATATAGTAAAAATGTACGAATCGACTTCTTTTTCATGAAGTTCTATAGAAAAAAATATAACTTTACGTAATAACTCGAAATATAAAAGACTTTTTTAAATTGACTTCGCCCCTGCATCTTACCAAAAAAGTGCCTCAACAACATAAAAATTATGGTTGTCTATTTTCATAAATAAGCGAGATATAATAATAAAACGAAAAATCGAATTTATGCAAAATTAAAACTGGTTTCTGGAAGGAACAACCTCTAAAACTGGCAACGTCATGCTGTACAGTGTTCAGGGTGTCCACTTATTTATATTCTCCATTGCACCAATTAAGGCAATATATAAAAACGAACTCGAAGATATATATGTCCCTAAAAATTTTCAAAAAAAATGTTTTCGAAAGAGATACAGACATCGCTGGAGATTATTAATAATCATCATCATTATCATAATCGTGATCCTAGTTTTTAGTAGTTTGCTTGCGCAGTGTCACGAAGAATAAAAGAAGAATTTTTACACAAGTAGTGAACGCATTGAAAGAAAATTTAAAATTAGAATATTTATAGGTTCTGCAATACTGAAATCTTAGTTTAATTCATTTCATGCAACAGTGGAGTTTAATGATTAGGATGACGTCTTCTGAACATTTTTGTTTAATTTCTCATTAAAAATGTGTGCAAAAGAATTTTTTCATTATTTACCTATTTCATTCGTCCTTTAAAGTGTTTTACTTATGCAATGTTAAAATCTGGTATACAAATGATACAGCACGATGGGGCTCCTCCACGTTTCCAATAAATGTCATAACGTATAACTACAAATGGATAGGACGAAGGGTCTAATTGCAGGGCCACTTAGATTCCCTAATTTTAAATCATTAAACTTTTGTGTTTAGATAAATGTCATATTTATTTACTTTTTGGTGCCTTTGCCGTACGTTTTTCACAATGATGATTAAGCCTTTCTTGTTTGGTATGTTTGGATGTTATGTGGGTAATTCATCAAGTCTTTTTTTTAACACCTTGTGTTGTGCTATTACGCAATTTAGGGAAGTATACGAGGTATATTGCAACATCATTTATACCTTCATATTTTTCTTTAGTTTCTGTAATAACGTTTTGCAACTTTCTAAGGCTAATTGTGGTATAAATTCCTACAATTATACTTCTAGTGTAATCGAAACTAAAAACAACTTTCTTATTTTATGGAATAATTAGTGTTTTCCTTATTATCAAATAATTCTAAAGTTATTTGGTTTTGACTACGTTTGATAATAAAGCTTTGGTATTGATTGATAACAATCAACCTAACACTAGCGATAAATAGGTAAGTACAATAGTTTAATTTAAAATGTTAAACTTATAACGATCCTAGGGATCTAGGATATTAAAACCTAGGATATTTTTGTTTTGGAGGCAATCCGCGACATTTTTTTGTTTTACACAAAATACGAGGGCAGCCTTTTATGTTTTTGCATACGACCACTAGGTGGTGCTATTGAGATGTGTCATTACTATTTTCGTAAAATTTGACAATTGTTATTGTGAAAACGCTTCGCTTCAAGTTTTGATAATAAAGCACAATCAGAAAAGATTGTTTACAATTGGTTTGCAGAATTTCGTCGTGGTCGTGCGTCCGTCAGTGATGAATTTCGTGAAAGTCGACCAAAATCGGTTGTTATTCCACAAAACATCGATGCTGTGCGCAACATGATTGAAGAAGATCGGCATGTGAGATAGAGGCATATCTGAGAATGCAGTAGGTACATTGGATTTTGCATGAACATTTAGCTGTAAAAAAGATCTGTTCCCGATGGATTCCGCATAATTTGACCGAAGCTCAAAAAAAAAGGCTGGTGTTAATTGGTGTAAGTAAATGCTCAAAAAATTCGACCGAGGAACTGAAAAATCTGTATACAACATCGTAACAAGTGACGAAACTTGGATATATTCGTATGAACCGGAAACTAAGCAACAATCCACTGTTTGGGTGTTCCAAAATGAACCGAATCCCACAGAAGTTGTTCGTTCAAAAGGCACTTCCAAGAAAATGATCGCTTTTTTCTTCGGTTGTATTGGACATGTCGCAACCATTCCTTTAGAGGATCGAAGAGCAGTTAACGCTGAATAGTATACAACAATTTGTTTGTCAGAAGTCAGGAAAAACAACCGAAAACGTCGCATCATTCTTCATCATGGGAACGCCAGCTCTCACACAGCACGTCAAATAATTGATTATTTGAAGAAGAAAAACATCGAATTAATGTCTCATTGCTCGTATTCACCTGATTTATCGCCTAACGACTTCTTTGTGTTCCGGAATGTCAAACGCGATTTTCATCACCTCAAGAAACTATTGAAGCCTTCAAAAACCATATTTGTGAGATACCCACTTCAGAGTGGAAAATATGTTTCGAGAATTGGTTTGAACGCATGCAAAAGTGTATAAATGTCAAGGCGAATATTTCGAAGAGCAACAAAAAGTTTGTTCCAAAAAAATTTTTTTACTTTCCTAGTTTTTATAAAAACTTAAAAGACTGCCCTCGTAAACGCAATAGACTGTGTCTTTCTATTAGCTTAGGTAAGTTATTATCATTTCGACCCTGCACGTTATGTTAAACATCTAAAATTGGTTACAGAGCCTTAGCGTTGTTTTCATTTTAAGAAAATGAAGCAATCTATAAATGATCTTCTCAAAGAATGGTAGTTTGTAATAAGGTGCAAATATATTTCTAAACTAATATAACAATATATTTTTTCACTACTTTAGATGCAATGAAGATAAATTATAAATAAATAGTCAAAAAGGGCGCGTTTGAAAATAGATGTTGTTTGTTACAAGAACAGATACATTTTTATGAATGTAGCGTTCCAAGGTTCACTGACTGGAGTATTAAGATTTACCAATTTCTGCATAATCAAGCAATCTAAAAAAAGATAATCTTATTGAAATCGTTGCCATCACAACCAATACGTCATCTACCTTAAATTTGATATGGTAAGATCCTTTCAAAGCTTAATATAAAATTGCATACTTTCTGATATTTGGAATAAGTACTTAAATGGTTATACGAAGAGAATTAATTTAACAGGTTTAATTTCATATGATTGAAACAGTATCGTTTAGATTAGCACTTACAGTAGTTTTTTAATTTCTTTTTTAGTCATTTTTGATATCTGTTTTGTGGGAATCTGAGGACGAAGACCATTCTCACAATGAAGTACAGGTAGCCTTCGATTTACACCCCAGTTTCATTCCCTAATACGACACGCCGTATATACGCCATATAGAAACGGTGTAAAATGAATCCTTTTATAATGGGAGTAATTGACTTAGTCCACGCTATTGTAAAATACGCATAGGTTTACTTACATTTGCTACCGTAGATTGTTCCGCAGACTTTCATTTTGTCTGCATATTTCAGAGTTAGTTCATACTTCTACAGCCGTTAAGACGTGTTCTATGTCTACCCATCTTGTATGTATCGAATCACCTTTATATTCTCTTCAAGCGTTCCTGACCTTTAATCTATGTGCGTTTATTAAATCTTTCCTGTATTTCTCTTATTATACATGGTTTTGTACTTATTCAATAAATTATTATATAAATAATAACATTAAATAGATTTTACTGACAATACTTTATTTGATGCGCGTACATTACAGCAGTGCCATTAATACTGGCAGCGCGCCAACTTCCAAAAAAACAACACATGCGACGTTATTGTGAATCGTCGTAAATGGAACCGTCGTAAACCGAGAGCTACCTGAATTAGTTATTCTGATATTATTAGCGCAAGGAAGTGTTTCTTCTGTCTTACGAACAGCTGTAAATATCAAGTAATTCTGTCAAATAGTTGTCTGAATACCGTTCGAACAAAAATATTTGTGCGTTTATTTAAAAATGCAATAATATACTGTTTGTTGGCAGAAAATATTTCAAATGTATACTTGAACAATGTAAAAATACCATAATTGTTGACAAGGCTCCAAACTTAAAATTGCCTCGATGTTTTTGAAGGTCGATAAATAGAACGTCATTTTAAGTATTTAAGGGTCGCATGGGAAAGCTTTCTTTTTTACAATATACAAATTGTCAAAAATTATTCGCATGTATTTTCAATGGCATGCATGTTCTGGCTATTAGTTACGGTTTTTATTGCCAAAAAGTGTACCAGCACGAGACACGCGCCAGATTCATCAAACTACAAAACTGGAAACGCTGCCCATTTCCGACCAACCGTTCAGCACAAAATGTTCTACTTTTTCGCAGGAAAGGGCGTAAAGGGTGCTTCGATATTGCCATACGCAACGTGCAATAATCTGCCGAAACACGCGACCGACACGCGCCCCGGAACTGAGTGCAATATTCGGATCCTTTCAGATTCATCTAAAAACCTTATTACGCTATCGAATGGGGATTAAACTCCGATCTGTAATAAAACACGCGAGCCACTTGTCCTAATCGCTTTTAATATTGCCACCTTCGAATAAATCAGCGTTTTTATTTGATGGAAAACGCGAACTCGGTTCAATTTAAATTTATAAAACTGATACATACACTTTAGTTCGAATAATATCGAGATCCTGGACATAACGAGAATTAGTGATTATATTTCTATTGTTTACTGTATTCCCCACTTACCACGATCGCTTGTCACGAATATAACGAGCAAATATTAAATTATTTTAAGGTTGTGTTGTGAGCTTTAAACATATTTATCAGCAAGTAAACGTTTCGTTTAAAAACGGTCCAATTAAATAAGGGGTAACTGTTTGGAGATTTCTGCTATGGTTGTCTCAATTTGCGGTAGTATTTGAGCGTTTTGCTGAACCTTCACAGTGTTGTTACTCCACTTTCAATAATCCTCACATTTATATTATTTTTTCGGAATGGAACCTACTTTTGCATTAAAATCTAGTTGTAACCAAATATTCACTTTAAGGTTTAAAGCACAAAAGAAACTAACTACCGATGACTTATTATTATTTACATTCTTCTATATAAAAAGGCTAAATTCCTAAGACATGGCTGGACATATCCCCTAGGATTTTAAGGTATATTAAGCGAATGAAATACAAATACAAAACAGAAAAATCTACAGTCTTCTATTTGCAGGTTATTATTATTAGAGGATGAGAACCATGTCAATTATATGTTCAGAAAACTAAAGGAAGAGTACGAGAATTGGGGCTTGGATATCAACATGAAGAAGACGAACTATAAGATAATTGGAAAACAAGGAAATGAAATGATGTATAAACAGTAAGTATTTCGACATACACTAATATAAGACGACAGAGATGAACGAAATATACAAAACAAAGTTCTAGAAGGAAAGATCATAACACAACTACATTCTGCACTGTGGAATAATTCCTTTACGAATAGAACCAAAAAGGGCCTTTATCTAAAACCCTGGTGGAGAGCTGTATTACCAACGGAACAGAGGTGGACGATAAACCATAATATGTCCAAAACGATAACGGCAGCTGAAATAATGTATTGGCGTAGATGTTGTGGAGTTTCATTACTTGATCATGTAAGAAACAAAAGAGTGAAGGAAATAAAGCAAAACGGAAACATGAAAAGGATGGGAAAATATAGGATATTTAAAACAATTTGGAGGTGAAACCAATAAAACATTTACGTTTAACAGATATAAATAGCAAATAGCTGAAACACCAAATGTGTCGCCATAACCGAAATGGAATGTAGTTCGTACTTTCCTACAGCGAAAACACGATTATGAACTTCCGACTGTCAAATGTCACATACATTATCAAAAATTACCATCGGCTTCCTGAACCAAATTTTCTGAACGTCCTTCCTTATACAGTGCTTCCCAAAAGTAACGGATAAATTTCATAAAAATACTGGGACACGTCGATTTTTATTTTTAAATTGTCATTTAGAGATTTTCAACCCCCCACCCCTCAACCCCTAAGCCCTAGCAACTCCAACTTTAAAATTTCAAATAGCAAAGTACCCCTTATGATACCTCATCTGATAGCTTGGATAGCCTTGGGCTGTTCTCAGATGCAGAACACCTACAACAAGAGAAAACTCATCTCTTGATGTCGTTACAACAAAATGGTTATACAGCCACAGAAATTCAGAGAGCAATCCACAATGCAGAACAGCCCAAGGCTAAGGAGGAACTGGCACCTCCGGAAGGCTTACCTTTTCTACCTTACAGTAAAGGCACTACTGATAAGATTGGGCATGTTCTTAGAAGGTACAGCATAAAGACAGTCTTTAGGACTAATGAAACTTTGGGAAACGGTTTCAGATCCGTAAAAGATCATATATCAAATTTAAAATCAGCCGGGA